>SZWC01037035.1:0-15220 GCA_023375785.1 Penium margaritaceum | reverse complement strand
GGGGGGTGGAGCATGTGGATCCACCCTATGATGTCACACATGGGGCACAACTGGCGAGGACTGCCAGACGCCATTGGAGGATCGGGATTAATGACGATCCCACCCTCAATTTCTTGAAGAGAATCATAGAACACTTCTTCTGGAATGTAGTACAATATAGTTCCCATGTGAATTGGTTTAGGGAAGGTGCTGTAATACAACCGCGCCTGGAAACGCCTCCATTCCAAGTGCACTCTTGAAAGCAAGTAACATGTGCCATCTCCACATAGAAATGAAGCGAATAGAGGCAGTGATGTTGGGAATAGCGTGCACTCCATTGAGTTGTGGTGCAAATGTACAAGAGAAGTATAAATTCCTGTATTCCGACCTTTTATACTTTGCATACAAGCATAGGGTTGTAGTTTTTCATTACGTAAACATGGGTGCTTTTGATGTTACGCAGTAAGAATTTTCAGTTACACACAATGGTTCGTTTTCCATCTGACAATGGCAAGAAAGTAGAGTACCGAATGTTCTCTCATGAGAATCACACACTCACCACTTGAAAATTGACAATGGTCAAGGATTCACAACCCACTCTAACACAACCTCTCTAGCTTCAAGATCACAGACTCAGGCCTTGCAGTACTCATGCCGACTCAACAGTAGACCCAGGACTTGGATGTACTGTGAAAGCAGGTCTGCGGCCAAGGAACACTCCCCTGTGATCCTATACAGTGACATGTACTTGTTGTTAGAAGGATGTTCACTTCTTTCACAGGAAAGCAACAAGTACACATGTATCTTTGAACATGCTCAATGAAACTCCTCACCTTGTATCCCAAGTGCATCTATGCCTCTAACTTCTTGGCTCTCCACTTCTTCTTTTGCTTCATCATATGCGTACTCTTTTCCTAAATCGTCTGCTACGTCCTCTTCTCCTGCATTGCCTTCTGCGTCCTCCACTAGGCCACCCAACTGTTCCATGAGTCTGGCACCTTTAGCGTCGTGCTCTTCTGGTGTCAGCAATCCGTTCTCCGGCTCTATCACGTACCCCATCAAGTACTCATGGCCACTGTCAGACACATCGTCGTCAAAGTCGTCTTCTGCTGCCTCACCAACCTCTTCGTCTATTGAGGACCCCCTGGGCTCTGCTTCAGGGTCATAGTGTGAAGCATTAGATTCGTAGGTTGTTGCACCTTCTGCTGCCCTTCCACATCTTGCTATGTCACGTCCCGCTTCTTCTCTCCCTACTCCAGCACACGTTTCTGCTGCTGCTGCTGCTGCTGCTACTACTTCTTCAAAATCAGCTCTTAGCACTGCTGCTGCTTTGTGAGGACGTGGTGCAGCAGGGTTGGGGCACCTCTTTTTTGTGTGACCCTTGTGGCCACACTTGGGGTAGATGAATTTGCATTTGCGAAGTGGTGCACGCTACAACCGGGCACTCCTGGGCCTACCACGACCCTGCCGTGGTCCTGGTTGCCCCAATGGACAGCATGTGATTGCCATATGTGAGGCTCTAGTATCTCCCTGTCTTGCTAAGGTTCACGTACGCAGTCAGGTCTTCACCCACCTCTATCATGACGGCACATGCATGCTGGTAAGGCTGGCCGTACTCGCGCCAGTGACCACACTCACAACTTGCTAAAAAAAGATTGACCCGCCAGCGGACGTGAGTCGGGCCATGCACCATAGCCATGTGCGACCCCTCCATCATTACGTCGTAGTCGCGAGTGACCGTGAAACTGTGCAGCAGCCATTTTGCGTGAGTCGATGCAAGTGTCTCAGTGCAGTTGTCAATTTGCTTGCGGCGCTGTGCCATGATCCCCTGCAGAAAGTAATACACTTGCAGGAAGTAGTAGAAGGGGTACAGCTTGCAGAGGGACTGTAGACGGGCGTTCAGCAACTTGGCCGCATTGCTGGTGATGTGCCCCCCTCTAGGAACCGGGCACATGTATGACGTCCCCTTATGTAGGCATATGCCACCTTGTCCGTCTTGGCCTCGGATGAGGTAGTTCGCTGCACGATCGTTGACTTCCCGCAGGTTGCGTGCCGCTCAGTGGAACTGCTCGTGGGTCAGGGCCTGGGCGTACTTCCATACCTAGTAGCCAACCTTCTTGCCAAACTTCTCTTGGACATTGTTCCGTAGATGCCAGGCACAATACGTGTGAGTAGCGCCTGGCAGGTGTCTTTCTAGAGCCTTCGCGAGGCCTGCTTCTCTCTCCAACACTATCACTTCACTTGGTGAACACGCTGTGGGATAAGCACGTGCCAACTGCAAGCAGACCCACATCCACCTCTCTTTGTTCTTACTTGAAACAAGTGCCGAGGCCATGGGGCATGCATGGTCATTTGGGTATATAAAAAACAGTGACCAAAATCATTTGCTTGTGGCCGTTTTTCAGAAAGGTGCCATCCATTATCATGATGCTCCTTGAGTACTCCCAGCCAAGGCGGGTGGCTCCTGGTGCCACAAATGCCTAATTGAATTTGTTTTTGGCGTCCATCTCCGCCACGGCATGAGTCGCTGGATCCATGCATTTGAGCTGCCCACAGACATGTGACACGTAAAAGAGAAAAAAGAGTAAACATCCATGTGCAAACGGCCATGGGAGATACCTCTTGACACAGCACCAGGAAGTAGGCCCAGGACTTGGCCTTGGCTCCCATCAATTGAGCCTGAGACATAGATTGTGCTCAGTACAAGGTACATTTTGCCACCTCAATCCTTGCAACTTGCTTGATGATGGCTCGCAGCGTGGCCGAAGGTGTTGTTGGATCCCGCGCCATCTGGGATGAAATGTGGCGTGCTATCCACCTTGTTGTTTGCACGGGGCTCCCACGGCCAATTGTCGGCGTGCAGCTATGGCCTTCAGTGACATGGGACAGTTTGACTATCCCCAGCTTTGAAGATACAACCACTCGTATATTCCACGTGCAGCCCCATCTCTCTGCCTCCACACAGCGTACGTCAATATGTCCAGGCTCGCTACGCATCCACTGTAGCCTGAAGTGGTGGGCTACCGCGTAGTCCTTGATTGCCGCCATGTAGGCAGCCATGTTGCAAAACTTTTGGTTCTCCACAAGCTGGTCAGCGTCGGCGTTCCTCTTCTTTGTTGCACCATTGGGAGTGGTGTCTAACGTACCTGCAACGAGGAACAACAGGGACTTCATCATCATTCAATGGAACATTTGGACAGATCAGAAAGTATGCAAAGAGACTATTTACCAGACAAAACACGTCAAGGTTTTCCTCATCATGTACAAAGACGACACAAAATCATGTGTGGACATGCAGTACATCATCATGTAGAAAGAAGGCACAACACGGCAGACACAAGTTACCATAGGAAAAACTAGGACAGAGAACACGATGCTTGCCCCAGGACGACTGTATATAGGGTGGAGCCTCGGTCCGGTCCAAGGAGCGGGGCTCCATCCAAAACAGCCGTATGTTCTCCGCTGCGTCTTCTTCCCAACGCCTTTCTCACTCCTCATAGTCCCGATTGTGGTTAAGCCAGAAAAAGAGTTATTCTTTGGCACCTGAGTCAAAGTTCAAAACGTGGTTTGCCGGAGGAGGGGGATGAGCTGGAGCCGGCGCTATAGGAACTCCGTGTATGGGAGGCCGAGGGGCAGATGGCTGAGGTGGTGGTCCAGCAGGTGATATAGCGGGTGGTGTAGAGGGTCGTGCAACGGGTCATGCAGCAGGTGGAGCAGCTGCTCCTACGACGGGTAGAGCACCTGCTTGTGTAGCTGGTGGTCCAGCTGGTCGTGCGGTGGGTGGTCCAGCGGGTCTTGTAGAGGGTCGTGTAGCGGGTGGTGCAGCGGGTCGTGTAGCGCGTGGTGCCACGGGAGGTGCAACGTGTGATGCAGCGCGTGGTGCTGTGGGAGGTGCATCGGGTGGTGCAGCAAGTGACGACGTGGTGGGTGGTGCAGCCATAGCGCCACGACCTCCCCAGTGGGGTGCCACCTCATAGACGTGGATGGCGACGCCCATCCAAGGTTGCACCGCTTTGGGTCTGAAGGAGCACATACAGTTGTCGTGCCTGTTGCCAGCGGTTTCACATGACGGGGACGTAGCATCCGTGGCACGTGGGACTAAGCCACCCTACCCGCCAGAGATTGCCCGTTGTGTAAGTGGGCCTAGCGGATGTGAGAGTGCGGCAGTTGTAGGACGTAGTGCCTCGACACATGAGAGGGGTGGGCGAGCGGGCGACCTAGTGGAATCTCTACGCACCGGTCGGGCGGAGACAGGGGCCTCTGCCCTCCAAGCACTAGCCCGGGTTTGGAGCGCCATTGCTCCAAGAATGGGTACCTCGGCATTTTCTCAACGCAATGTATGTCTCACCTTGATTGAGTACAAGAGACAATGCCATGTTGGTGCTCTGTTGCAAACACACAAAACTCCGACATTGTCGCAGGTCTGCACCGGAGAATCCAAAAGTGAACGGACACTAGAGGGGGAGGGGCTGTCCCTACCCATCTTCCATGCTCACGAGGAATCGGACCTTCGTCTAGGCATGTCATGGACCATTACAACGTACATGGAAGGTTATACAGCCAATCCGCTTTCACTACACACATGCGACAGGGGACGGACCTGACTGGAACGCCTTGGTTTGTGCACATGTAGGTTTGGGAGACATGTTGGAATCAGCACATGCAGACCGTATTTCAACCGTCCTATTGTATACGTTTCTACGTAATGTCAACATGGAATAGGAGAAGCATCAGAGAAGCCACCCTAAGAGCAATTTTCTTAAGGAAAAGTACATATCCCATTTGTTGGTAAATCGGAAGATCGTCGAACAAAGTGTTCTAGTAGTAATGTGTACACATTGATAGTCGCATTCATGGCCATGCAGCACCTTATTCTATGGACTGTGGAAACAAAATGCGAAAAGTGAGTTGGCCAAAAAAAACAACGTGTCCACGGTGCCACACATATAGCGCACGTACCGGTAGTCCTTGACAAGTGAAAGTAGCATGGGTGGATGGTTGCTTTCTTGGAGAGCGACGGACAGATGGTTACTTTGCTTCCAAACCACGGGCAGATCGTATTTTTTTCTTCCGAACGACGGGCGCATGAAAGTCACACTTTGCGTTTTATGGGTATGTGGGCTATTTCACCCTTATTGTTTTCAAGTCAATATTTTAAACTAAATACATGTACAAAATTATTGTATTGTGCTCATTTTCCCACATGGAAAACTTCTATGGACTTTGTTCCACACATTCATTTTGTCCATACATGTATCAAAAGCATCAAACATATTCATTTTATGTAGTATTCCCTCATACATGTTTGTTTCAACCATCCTATGTTGACGATCCATCGTGACTTTGTCTATGACCACCAATTGTAAATTCAATAGAGCAAGAACTTCATGTTGGATGATTGTTGGTATTTTTTTCTTACTTATTTGTAATTTTTTCTCCTTTTGAGCACGTATATTCAACATTTTACATTGTGATACATTGTATGTTGAAGTCGGTTATGTAGCTTTAGCTATCTTGGAGTATGTAAAAGTTGGTTCCTCGCTAATTCACCTTGCATCCAAAGAATGATATGGTCAAATGAGCTCGTCTTGTTGACCGTAATGGAGCGTGCAAGAGAATCAAAGTTAGTACGTCTTAAAAATATTACTTTGTCAAATATTCCTGGTTTTTTTCCTGCTTCCTTTAGAGACATAAAGGATCAGTCACAAATTGCAGGTTGGAGGACGTCCCAAAAACAGGTCCACAAACCGATGGCATTAGGTTACTAGTCTTATGTACCAGACGTACACGAGCCCCTAATCTTCTAGAGTGAGAATTTCTGTTATTGCACAAACAGCCCATTCCATCCCGAGGACCACGATATTCAATCTGACGGCCGAGGGAAAATTGGGCAACGTACCCCGACCCCAGTGGATATTCCTGAGCCTTCTGACAGCTTTGACCACTCTCGCGAATCTTCAAACAGAAGTGTCATGACCTTTCGGTTGACTTCTTGACGAATCTTGACAAATACATGTTTAAAAATATGCATCGCGCACCTTCACCGTCGATTCTCGAAGACCCCCGACTTCTTGACGGACCTTCTCAAATCCGATAACTCACGACGTGACTCTACATGCATCGCTTGACATCCAAGCCAATGACCCAGACTATGCTTCATTTGTAACTCATCACATGTATATGTATGTTCGACCATTCCAACACTTTTCATCGAAGTACACTTACCGCCAAGTATAAATTGCTCAAGTGTCCCGATTTCTAAATTGTTTCTACCTCCCAACTTCTACTTGTTCACCATCTACGCTTCGTTCGGCGTAACACTTGGTTTCACAGTGTAGTGGTGCTGTAGAGGCATCTAATAATTTCTCCCATTCGGAGGAAAGCCTCACACAAGTCTTCAGCGCATCTTGCACGTCAATGCTTCGCAGACTTCGCGACTACGACGTGAGGCAAGCGAGCGGAACCGACGACCAGCAGCAGGTCTTCCACAACGACTGCGGCAATTGAGGAGCAGAATGTGCTGATGCACACGAACCCTAAAGCAATAGCAAATGCTGGCATGGCAGGCTTTGGGGCAGCTGGAACTATTCCTACGACTTCTGCGACCAATCCAGTCATGTATCCGACATCAATAAACCAGCTTCCCCTACCAACAACCTCGACGACGACAACACGGATGACAGGTGGCACTGGACGACAGGCGCGGATCAACGAGTAACTACCAAAAAGTATCTCCTCCCTTGAATGAATCAACAACCACCTGCTCCAGCAACTCAACGTCGTGATGGAGGCTCTGCACAACGCAAGCGTGCATGAAGCGGTGCTTGTGAAGAGAAATTCCCAACTTGCGAGTGAACCCATATTCATCCGGCTCCAACAGAAACGTTCGATCCTGCAAACTCAAAAGGACCAACGATTTGGATGTGGTTGATGAGTTTGGAGGTGTACTTCACTACTGCTCGGGTGAATGACAATAAAAAGAAAATTGACATCACGGCCGCGCTTTTGCGTGCCACAGTGTTAAGTTGGTGGTCTGACCTAAAGACCATCCAATGGCAGCAAGAGACCAGCAGAGCATCATCAACGACTCCCGATGCCCGTCTCACATTACTGTTCGCAGGCATTCTATCATTGGGAGAAGATCAACCCATAGTGGCAACATGCACTGATGGCATCAAGTGACTCGAAGGAATTCTCATGCACAATGCTTGAATTCTTTGGACGACTGAAAAAAAAATTGGACGCACGATACAAACTCCAGTGTTTGTACCTGTAGTCCAGCGTGGCGGAGTACATGCCGGGATTTTGCAAGATCACCACCGGAGGAGACATTGCCTCTGACAAACTCTGTCTTAACTGCAACAACAGCCTCAAGCGAGATATCCGATGAGCGATTGCAATATTTTACATCCAAAACAACTCGCCGTAGATGATCAATGCAGTAGAAAGGATTGACTGTTCCGACTAGAACGCTCAGATCCAGGAGTCCTACGGATGGTGACCTCCTAACTACAGTTTTAGTGGAAATGGAAAAATCTAGTGGACGGAATCCTCCACTCTGATGCAAGTGGACACCATCAACAAGAGAGAAAAATGAACTTGCTACAACTGCGGAAAAGTCACGCACATCGCTCAAAATTGTTCGAGCAAGCAGCTGACCAAAAAGGGGGCAAGTCGTTGAGAAATGACTCGGGAAACGGCAAGGGATAGGAGTAAAGGGCGCTACTCTTGCTTGTGAGAAGCGATTTGCTCCAAACGATCCCCCATCCGAATGGCCTCGGAGAGGATTTCTGATATCGCAAAGTTTGACGAGGGGTACGAGGACGACCAACTGGCAATACAGCTAAAAGTTTAGCCTCGAAGATGTAGAAGTCGCAGAATTCTACTGAAACTTTTGGATGGAGGAGGTTCACATAGCTTCGTAAGCTACGGCCTGTTGCAAGCTGGGTTTGCACACTGAACCAGGGGTGTTCAAAGGAAAAACTATTGACTGGAGACTACAAATACTGAGACTTTGAGAACCACTAAGACTACAAGTACAAGACCTTCATGATGTAATGGTCTAAAGTTCTTGTCCGATGAACAATCACAAAAACTTAATCTGACGAGATTTCCTCTACAAGCACAACCTGCAGGTTAACAAGAACTGCGACAACATGTACATGGAGATTGAGGGTGCCAAACTTTTGCATACGGTACAAAAGCAGACAATGGAAGCAATAGAGGTGGAAGAAGCAGAGGAATTTTTGGAAGCCGAAAAGTGACAACAGGTGCAGCCGATACCACTCAACGTGGCCAAGCACTGTATACGATGAGGGGCTCGTGCGTGGCTCAAACATCTCAAGCCAATGGGAGAAGCGGAAGTGGCAGCAGCTGACTCATTGTCGGCCTTATCAGCCTCATTGGCCTCGACAAAGTTTGCAATGGTACTGAAGAGTTCGCACCGCTCATTGAGGAGTCTGCGAACGTCTCCCCCGACAAACTCTCGATGACCTTACCTCCTCAAAGAGACATCGACCATTCTATCGAGCTCAAGCCGGGCAGTAGACCTACTGTCCGATAGGCCTATCGGATGAGCGATCATGAATTGACTAAGCTGAAAAAGAAGCTCAACAAGATGCTCCTTCAGGGGTTAATGCGCCCTTCCACGTCATCATGTGTTGCACAAGTACTATTTTTGAAAAAGAAAAATGGCGAGATGCGGATGTGCGCGAATTATCAGGTATTGAACAACGCTACCATCAATAGCTGCTACCCTCTCCCTCGAGCCGCCAAATTTTTTTACCAACTCCGAGGAGCCCGAATCTTCAGCAAAATTGAAATACACAGTAAACATCACTAGATACGCATGGCAGCCACCGACATCAAGAAAAGAGCATTCCAAACTTGCCACGGGCACTTCAAGTTCACGGTTCTGCCATTTGGACTTGCAAACGTCCAAACGACATTCATGGCAGCAATGAACAACATTTTTTGCGACTTTGTCGTGCTGTACCTCGACGACATTGTGGTGTATAGCCGCACCCCGGAGGAGCACAATGGATATCTCTGAAAAGTTCTTGAAGTTTTACAAGGAGAGTATTTTTTCTAAAAACTCTCGAAGTGCGACTTCCGTCGTCATTTGATCAAGTTTTTGGGTCATGTCATCGAAGATGGACGGATCACCATGGACCTAGAAAAGTGGCAGCAGTCGCTGATTGGCTGAGACGGACCAACGTTCAAGAAAATCAAGTTTTTCTTGGATTCTATACTTACTATCGGCGATTCGTGCAAGACTGCGTGCGAGTGTCAGCGCCTCTTTCCAACCTTGTTTGAAAAGAAAATGAGAGGCAAAAGGGAGACAACGAACAAGAAGCGTTCACCGCATTATGAAATGCTCTGACCTTGGCGCCAGCCCTACAATTAGCGGATCCGATGATAGACTATGTCATGGCTACGGATGCATCAGACTGAGCCATTGGCGCGATTCTTCTGCACGGTCACAGCAAGGGCAAGCAACCGGTTGCCTACATGTCTCAAAAACTGCAAGAACCGGAACTAAACTAAGCGGTCCAAAAAAAGGAGATGTCGGCAGTGGTGCATGCTTTCAAGTAGTGGCGATGCTACTTGGAGTGTCACATATGTATTGTGTGCACCGACCACCACGCGTTTAAACATTGCAGCCGACGTCAAACCCAATTGATGGAATTCCTTGAGTCCGGGTTTGACTACGAAATTGAGTACCGACCACGAAAAACCAATCCGATGGATGCACTCATCTGCCGACCAGACTTAGTGACCGACGTAGTGACGTCGCAACCCTACAACTACAGTGAGACCCCTACCTTGCGCGATTTTTTGTGAGAGGCCACTACCTGCACGACGGATATGATAAAACCGAATTATGGATTGACACACCCTACTAGCAGCGTCGCTTTACTCGCTAATAAGTCGTTCCTCCAAATGACAAGCTTTGTCGTATGCTACTAAAAGAGTGCTACTACACCGGTCCAAGTGGACACTTTGGAGAGGACAAGCCGCTGAAGAAGCTGGCAAAAAACTACTGGTGGGACAAGATGCGATCCAACGTGGCCAACTTATACAAAAACTGCGACAAAAATCTCGTTGCACGAGGCCACCCGAACTTGTGCACCCGCTCCCCATTCCGATGGAACCATGGACAGACATCTCCAAGGACTTTGTCACCGGATTACCAGTCACAGCCGAGGGACATGACGCCATCCTCGTGGTCGTTGACAGGTTTTCTAAAATGTCCCACTTCATCCCAACAACGAGCACCGTCACCGCCAAAGGAAGAGCTTGGATGTTTCTAACAACATCGTACCGCTACACGGCGTACCAAGAATCATCACGAGCGACAGAGACGGTCGATTTACCAACCGTTTCTGGCACAAACTCATGACTCGATATGGAAGCAAGATTCAAATTTCAAAGGCGTTTCATCTTCAAACCGACGGTCAAATCAAGCGGACAAATCAAAAACTCAAACAACTGCTCCAAACACTATGCAAACCTCATGGGACGGACTGGGCACAAAAACTCTTGACAGCTGAAATTGCATATAACTCGGCATTTCCCACCGCAATAGGTAAAAATCCATTTGAAGTGGTGAATAGAAAACTTCCCGCCACACCAGCCGGTCTACAGAGTCCCAATAATATTCCAGCAGTCGACGTGCAATGATGAGACTTCACCACCGTCAGGGAGGAAACACAACAAACTCTCGCAAGGACATAAGCAGAGATAAAGCAAGCAGCTAAACAATATCGCAACGACGATATCTTCACCGCTGGCGACAAAGTCCTCCTTAGCTTGACAAACATCAAGCTCCGCGGATCTGACTGTTCAAAGCTCAAACCCTAATGGTTGGGACCGTTTGAGATCGAGCGCATATAAACCCCTGTGGTTGTGCGACTCAAACTCCGCAACATGATGCAAGTTCATCCGGTATTCCATGCCAGCAGACTCAAGCACTACCGAGACCCCGGAGAAAACCTCCCTAGCAGAGATTTCCCTCCTACGCCTCCTCTTCAAGTGGACGAAGACACAGAGTACCCTAAAAAAATTGATTTCAGTAATGGAGCTGTTGCATAACAAATTCGACAAGTTTTTCTTAGGTCTGGAACTAATTAGGTTGTACGTTTGAATTTGATGAAAGAAGGGTGGTAGAACCTTGAATTCAATGAATGATCACGGACAAATTTTCCATTTTGATGAATTCATTTTTCACTCGAGTGACTTTGTTGTTTGAAGCCTAGAAAACACGAGACTTCAAAGAGCAGAGTCACTCGAATGACGAGTAGAGCAAGGGAGCGAGTAAACAATGTTTGCTTGCTCGCTCGCTTGCCCAACCACTGTCATTTGTCATCGTGTTTGAGCGATGAAGCAATGATCAATTTCCAACTACGTGAAAGTGTCGAACTATGATAGCAATAGCCAAAAATGCCTTAATCGAGGATGGGTCCCAAAAATATAAGCTGCTTTAGCTTGGGTACAAATTCGACAGGGAAAGAGGGGTAGCATGTTGATTTTGATTATTTTGTGTTTCTGATTATTTTGGTGGAACTTTTGAATTCAATGGAAGTTCCTTTCTTACGAAAATCAATCATGGAAAAAAAATTAACATCACAATCAAAGTTTTTAAGGGTATATGATCGAGGTCATCCTCTGCCATTGACAACGAAGCAAGACGATAGAATATCTTGTCAAGTGGCACGGTTACAACGCCATGCACAACAGCTGAGAGCCCTACGACAACCTCCAAGACGTCGATCATCTCATTGACGGCTACTCTTGCCGTCTCTGGGACACAACTACACGCGCATTGGGCCATCGCGGCTAAAAGGGAGGGAAGTGTCACGCACCAGGCGCACATGAGTCCCTAATCTTCTGTAGTTGGAACTTCTGTTATTACAAAAACAACCCATCGCGTCGGGAGGACCGCAATATTCAATCCGACGGCTGAGGGCAAACTGGCCAACTACCACGCCCCCAGTGGATATTCCCGAACTTTCTGACAGCTTGGACCATTGTCACAAACCTACGAACAGAAGTGTCGTGACCTTCCGGTCGACTTCTCGACGACTCTTGATGAATCTGGATTTGTAAAGATGCATCGCGCATCTTCACCGTCAATTCTCAAAGATCCATGACTTCTCGACAGATCTCCTCAAATCTGACCACTCACAATGCGACTCTGAACGCATCACTTGACATCCAACCCAACAATCCCGAGTATGCTTCATTCGTAACTTGTCGTTTGTGTAGATATGTTTGACCATTTCGACTCTTTTCATCGAAGTACACTTACGGCTAATTTTAAATTGCTCAAGTGTCCCAAATTCTAAATCGTGTTTTGCCTCGCAACTTCTACTTGTTCAGTGTTACGTACCAAACATACATGAGTCCCTAATCTTCTAGAGTTGGTATTTATAATAAAAATAGCCCATCACGTCGTGAGGACCGCGATATTCACTCCAAAGGCCCAGGGAAGACTAGCCAACTTCCCCGTCCCCAGTGGGTATTCCCAAACCTTTTGACAGCTTTGACCATTCTCGCAAACCTACAAACAGAAGTGTCAGGACGTTTTGGTCAACTTCTCGACAAAACTCAACGAATCTACATCTATAAAGATGCATCGCGCATCTCCACCATCAATTCCTGAAGATTCCCAACTTCTTGGTGGCCCTTCTTGAATCCGACCATTCACAATGCAACTCCGCACGCGTCGCTAGACACTCGACCCAACGACCCCGACTATGCTTCATTTGTAACCCGTCACTTGTATACTGTGAACCGAGGGCCCCCCGGCGTGACGGTCACACGCCGAGCCCTTGGGATGAACCTCCCACCCTCGACCCCTTGGTGTGTGGGCCAACCCTTGAGATGTCGCACGACCCTCTCCTAGCAGCAAGGCCGTAGCTAGTGACCGAGGCTCCCGCCGTACGATTCTCCCGGCGGCGTTTGCACCAAGGTGCGCTACGGAAGACTTGTAGGATCGAATGGACGTGTGCAAGGCAATGCTTGGAACACAAGGAGATTTGGGCAAGGAATGAATCCTTTAGACTTGATAAATCAGTACAAGGCAATGTACATAGTCTCTGGGTAAGATTGGCATGCCTAGATCAATCCCTAGGCTTCCTTATGTACCAGCCCCTATGGGGCAGCCAAAATCTACTCAGCAATCCGAAGCCCTTTATCGAAGCGCACTTATGCAAATAACACATGCATCATGTAGTACGTGCTGAGAGCTTTCCAACGCACCAAATAACGCCTCAATCCGTGAAGAAACGGCTAAGTTATGGCCGTTTGAATACTCCACGCGTGACGGCCGCTGGCAGCACCGCCAGCGGGGGTCACGGCCGCCCAAAGCGCCTTTGCTTGCGAATACAGCTCCAGCCACCATCCCGAAGCACCCATGGACCCCAATGAACCTTGCCTCATTGGCTAAACGTCTATCCAGGGGCGCTTTGGCTGCAGTGGGCGAGAAAGTCGCTCCGCCGTGCTCGGGGTCGAACCGGTACGTCTCCTGTTTTCTGGAGGTGCGCCTCCCACCTTTGCACGGCCGTATCTTTCTCATCCCTGCACCAAATGACTCGGTTCTTGGGTCGATTTTACACGGTTTTTCATGTAGAATACAATGGGAGCATCCAAGCATGCATCTTACCTCAGCATGATGACGTAATCACCGCCTCGACCGGCGGCTCCCATAACATATACATTTGTTTGACTATTTTGACACTTGTCACCGAAGTACACTTACCGCTAATTATAAACTGCTCAAGTGTTCCAAATTCTAAATTGTTTTTTGCCTCGTAACTTCTACCTGTTCAACGTCTACGGTCCCTTCTGCATAACACTTGGTATCAGAGCTCAGCGGTGCTGGAGAGGCATCTTACTACTTTACCCATCCAGAGGATTACCTTGCACAAGTCTTCAACGCATCTCGCACGTCAAGACTTTGCAGACTTTGCAGACTTTACGACTACGATGTGAAGTGGGTGAACGTAACTGACAACTAGCAGCGAGTCTTTGACGATGACTTTGGCGATGGAGGAGTAGAACGTGCCGATGCACGTGAACCCCAGAGCGACAACAAACACTGGCGTTGCAGGCTTTGCGGTAGCTAGAACTACTCCTACGGATTTGGCGACCAATCTGGTCACGGATGCGTCAGTGATTAACCAGCCGTCCCTACCAATAGCCTTGACGAGGACAGCAGGGATGATAGGTGGCACTCGCTGATAGGCACGGATGAACGAGGAACTGGAAAAAAGGATCTCCGTACTCGAGGGCATCAACAACCTCCTGCTCCAACAACTCAACTTGGCGATGCAGGCTCTTTACAACACAAGCTTGCGTAAAGTGGTGCTCGTCAAGAGAAACTCCCAACTCTTGAGCAAACCCAAAATTTGTCCAGCTCAACCAGAACCGTTCGATCCTACAAATTCAAAAGAACCAAAGGTTTGGATGTGGCTCACAAGTTTGGAGGTGTACTTCACCACTGCTGTGGTCAATGACGACCAGAAGAAAATTGACCTCGCGGCCACTCTTTTGTGTGGCACAACGTTAAGTTGGTGGTCCGACCTAAAGATCATCCAACGGCAGCAAGAGGTCAACGGAGCACCATCAACAGCTCACGGCGCCCGTCTTTCATCGCCGACCGCAATCGTTCTACCCTTGGAGGAGATCAACCCACAGCAGCAAGACGCGCTGGCGCCACCAACAGATTGGAACAATTTTTTGCACGTGATGCTCGCACACTTCAGACATTTGAACAAAAAGTCCAATGCATGGTACAAAATCCAACGTCTACGTCAGCACTCCAGCATGGCAAAAATACATGTGGAGATTCCGCGAGATCATCACCGGAGCAGACATCGCCCCCGGCGAACTCTGTTTTCACTACAATAACGGCCTCAAGCGAGGCATCCCATGAGCAACCACTACTTTTGGTATCCAGAACGACTTGCCCTGAATAATCGTAGCAGCAGAAAGGATTGATAGTGCTGACTAGAACGCTCGGATCCAGGAATCCTACGGCTAGAGACCTCCTAATCACTGTTATTGTGGAAATGGAAAAACCCCGCCGGCGGACTCCTTGACTCTGATGGAAGTAGACGACATTGACTAGACAGACGTGCAAACCTGTTTCAACTGCAAAAAAGTCCGGCACATTGCTCAAAACTGTCCGAGTAAGCAGCAGGCCAAAAAGGAGGGGGGGGGGGTCGTACAAAATGAG
>SZWC01037034.1:0-15221 GCA_023375785.1 Penium margaritaceum | reverse complement strand
TATCTATATCTATATCTATATCTATATCTATATCTATATCTATATCTATATCTATATCTATATCTATATCTATATCTATATCTATATCTATATCTATATCTATACCTATATCTATATCTAGATATATCCATATCTATATTTATATCCATATCTATATCTAGACCTCTATCTGTATCGATATCTTTATTTATATCTATATCTATATATATCTATATCTATGTCTATATTTATATTTGTATTTATATAAATATCTATATCTTTATCCATACCATATGTAACCATACCTATATGGATATCTACATATGTATGTGCCTATATTTGTATTTATATCTATATCCATATTCATATGTATATCCATATCCATATTTTATCCATATTTAGATCTATATCTATATGTATATACATTTTAATGATATATATCGTCATATTGATGCATATACATATCAATATAAGTATTATTATATGTATGAAATTATCTTCATATTTTTAAATATATCCATGTTTATTTCTTTACTCATGTCAATGTTTTATACGTGCTCTTAAAAAATCATTCTCTATTAGTTAGGAATATTTTTTATTTCAATAATGATGAAATGGAATGATTAGTCGCGTTTATTTTCATGAAAGTTTAGAAATGTTTGCAAAATAATCCATGTTCGTTTGTCTTCTAATTATTTGTTTCACCTTACTTTTCTTTGATTCTATGTTTTTCACTCGTATGTCAATTGTTCCTTCTTTAATTTAAATTTTTATATTTTTTTTTGTGGTTTCATCTGATTCTTGTCATAAAATAATGAAGGTGCGTCCATTTATCGTTTCTCTGGATTTTATTTGCATAGTTTTCTCCTTTTGACGCATTGTTCATTATAGTTATCGTTTCTACGTAGTGCCCTCCACTGGGATGTGAGCATAAGTTTCTAGGCACGTCCACATTTTACCCATGGCTTCTTAGATGATCGATGTTCGGATGTGCTGGCGGATTTGCCATTCGTTTTCGTATGCGAACTTCTTTCCTCCGTATAGTTGGATTGTGAAACCGTTTCAAACCTGTAGAACATGTTGTATTTTCCTACTAACAACTTATGTGCACGTTCTTCATGATTTCCCTTTTGAAGACGTCATGTACGCGCGCGGCCCCTTAGTCTCCAGCGCTGAGAATTGACCGCTTGCGCCTGATTTACTACGCGTATAGGACGTTCGATTCGTTAGCACGCGTGTATAAAGACATGTTTCGGTTACCGCGCGTGGATTAAGTCTTCACTGCTCGGGTTTAGATCTATCGGAAAACGGCAACGAGTACGCTGACCACTAAGGCCAAGGCTGGCAAAGGGTGGGTGCGAATGCGAGTTCCTCCGACCCGTGAGTTCACTCACCCACAGGTACTCGTGGATGGTTATGGGCGGAAGCTTGCGGCTTGGGTGGCGGACATCATTCTCTCTATTGCGAAGCGATGATCTGCCTCCTCCTTCGTTCGATGCAAACCCTTTCGCTAGAACGCGTTTTTCCCCTCACTTCTGCTTATGCAAGGAGTTTGGTTGAGTTCTTTAGGGTCTCTCGGGTTGATGACTAGTGTCAATTTGTGGCAGGTTGACTGTCGCGACTGCTTTGTCCTCAAGCATTGCGGACACAGATGGGCGAGGCCAATGGAAAAGTGGGTGGTCGGATCCCGTTTTGGATCGGTCCACTTCAGCAAAACCACTGATGATGATGTCAGCAAAAGAGCGGGAGGAACTCGTATTCCCACTTACCCTTAGCCAGCCGTTCACTGGGTTACTGTACGAGAACCAAGCTTTCCAGGAAAACCCTTTCCTGATCAGTCCTCATCTCTTGTGGATGGATATGGTACCATTAGGAAAAGAATTCTAGCAGTAGGCAAAACAAACGTTCATTCAATTTTATTCAATAAAGAATTTCAATTAAGACATGTCATGAGATATCAAATGGAGAGGTTAAAACGTATTCATACGCTTTTATCTCCGTTCCAAATTTTGTTTCTTCTAGCATTCGATATCCATACTCACTTCAAAAGAATGCACTCATGAAAGCTAGACATTCCCTTGAAGCTCTACCTCATCAGTAATAGATGTGAGGTGAATGATCGGCTGGGTAAACATCACTGAGAGAAACTTTTTTATTGCACAAAAACAATACACAGAGCACATTTTCTTCTCTATTGAATTTTCATCTTGTTTACCTTTTTGAAATCTTTATCCTTCCAAAAATTCAAAAAACAAAATTCTTGTTGTTAAAGAAAATGTATCCGTGTTCCATTTTCATGACATATCAATGTTAAAACACATTCAAGACCATGGACAAAGACAAATGCATGTTTTGATAGTGCATAAGTAAGACATTTACACTACATGATCTGATTTATCCTCTTTAAGACAAAAAACTACAGGCATTACGAACCACATGCACCACTATACGGACCAAATAAAGAGAAAAAAGAACCAACGAATAAAATAAAGTGGTTCAAGAAACAATGAGGATATTCCCTTCATTTTCCTTCACACCTTACAAAAAAATGCGAGGTATGGTTAATTAAGCCACTTTCATACATTATGAAACTTTTGTTGACTATAATTCTTATACATTTACTTCCAGGACGTGCAATTTCTTGAAAAATTATATAAGATTATTTTTTACTTAATGAGCTCATAAATGTGTTTATCTAGGATGTAAAATGTTCTCGCCCCATGGGTTATCCAAAAACACATTCCATTGAAAACGTTTAACAGGAAAAAGATGTTTCACTCACTAATTGTGTCCATTGAAGTTTTTTTGGGCATCATAATTGTTGACAGTGATTTCATTATCATTTGAATGAGTTGATAAACGTGGACCATAAGGAGAAAAGGCATCAATTAGGTTTTCATGATGTTTTGAAGGGGACGCTTTAGTGATTTTCTTGACTTTTGCCAAGTTGATGGTGGTGTCACAACCCCCGCCACAAAACAAGCACTATGATTGTATCGGAAGGTATCTGTAGGTGTATTGCAAGGATGTTTTAGTGTATGGAGCACCATTGTTTTCGTGTCAACATTCTTGCCACGCCCAACTCAAACCCCTCCCTTAAAAAATCTGTAGCATGTCTCAAAGGCATGAAGCAAGGAGTGTGTTCTACATTTGCATGAAAATGTGCAATTTTGTATTTGAAAACGTTTGTACCGAGAAGGCCCTCTTATTGCAACACCACCTGATACACCTCTACTATATGTTTGACAACGTGTGAGGGGGGTAGCTAGCCCCCCTCACAATTGTTTAGTGCATGTGGAAAGTGTATAAGCTTTAGAAGTTGATAGAAAGAAAAAAAAAACTACAATGTGTCATTTCAAATGGAACAATTTTCAGTTAATCTTAAACTTTCAAAAGTAAAGGTTACTTGTTACATGTGCAAGTTTTTTTTCTTGAGGTTTCTTGTCAAGATCTTGCATGGAATACAAGAGGGCCCAAAATGTTTGTCCACATGTACCCTCCCCCACACATTGAATGTATTGGAGGATGTGAAGAAGGGAAAACATCATACACATAGAAGAAAAAATACATTGTGGTATCATTATTCTCCACAAACACGACCTAATTTGTGGAAACCGTTTTTGCTATATAACCCTGCTACATGGGCAAAATCTCCCTCAAAACCACAAAGTTAAATGTTTTGCAAAAGGAGAATGCATTATGTGGGGAAATACTAGTTTCAGCGGCCGTAGTTACTTAAAAATCCTTTTGAATTTTCTCTAATACTTGGATAATTCTCCTCCAAGCCAATGGTCTCATATCTTGTCATAGGCTATCTCTCAGTTGGCCAGTGACCCTTCATCTTCCAGCACATCCTTAACCTCCAAGTGACCCTTTAGTTACGAGTGACCCTTTCAACTTCTAGGTGACCCTACAACGTCCAAGTGAACCTTCAACTAGCCTGGGTGATTATACAACCACCCAAGCGGTTATGTAACTCCCTACAACTCCTTGGGCAAGGTTCATGTAAGAAGGAATTCCTAGCCTACTTAAGGGGAACTGTTTTGCTCAGTCTGATATGCCTTCCGTTGTTCAACAACAGCAGCCGTTTGTCAAACACCAACTCCTTAAGATTTCAATGTGCTGCCTCAAGCACTTGGACCTTTTAAAGTGTACAACATACATCATCACTGAGGTTCCACAATGAGAAGGCATCCAGGGTGCATGTCTTATGGTTCAAGCTACATCCTAGTCATATATTCAGAACGTGGTGCGCTACTTAGCTAATACTATGAAAACACCTACTACTACAATGCATCTTGTTTCCAGGCTTAGCATGAGTAAGTTGTGTGGATTCAGATCCTTATACATACTGCTTCATGTGATGTATGTGTTAAAGTATATGATAGCTAATTGTATGTACTAAATCTTGTGTGCAAGTGTGCTTTCACCCATGAATATTCCAACTTTCTTGACTGGGTATCATAGCACAGTGACGGCATGTGACCAACACTAACAAAAACATGGAACGCAAGCACCATGGATGAAAAACAGGAATTTCACACCTATAATAGTAGGCATTCATGCGAGGAAGGCAACATGGTCAAGTGTAGCAGCAGGTAGGAATATCTACACTCTCCACACTGTATGTAGAGTAAATGTAGCTGTACTGCCTAGAGATTGAGGGTTAGACTTCCCAACTTTAGTACAAGTTCAACCGTCTAATTGAAGGAGCAGACATGCGCAGACAACATAAGAGTTTAAGTAATCAACAAGCCAAAGTTAGCCTGACACCAATTAGGCAAAAAGCAAAACAGATGGTCTTTGAGCTACAAGAGGAGACTCACTCTTGCATTAATAAATTGATGCAATAATATGCACAAGCAGCAGCTATAACGAACCCCAGTCAATTTCAATAGTTCATCCTACAGAAATTCATTATACGCAGACCATCACATAGGAGCTCAATCTGTAGCAGTACTAGTTTGCATGTGCGGAAGGAATACAACTTTTGCCTTTGGCTCCATATTCTCTAGACTTGGTGAGCATGTCTGCCATCTCTAACACTCCACAAGAAAAGAAAATCAGCATGCGGAAGTTCAACAATGAATACTTATCCCATACGGTCTTTAAGTTTGAATCAACAACTTGTCCAAAAAAGTTTGGAAGTTCTTCTACGAGTAGTGTAAACCCTACCTCCCGATTACATACCTGATTTCCATCAATAGTTCAACTACTATAGCTTCATGGCATAATCAAACCCCTTAAAAAGTGTGGTAGCAGGCATCTAACAATTTCTTTGCATGTACAAAGGCATGATCAAACCTGCCTACTCAGCATGTCACTTGCTGAAGGGGTAATACCAGTACAATGATTCCACTAAGAAATCTTACCTAGTTAGAGAAATCTCTTACATCCACACGAGCGAGTATAACAACAACTTCAAAATCTACATCAACAGGGTAAGAAACATTTGTGACGAGCTTACTATCACAGATTCACCACTTTAAGAAGCAACCTTTGTATCGTGCATCATGAATGTTCTTGGCGACGAATGGAGTGATGTGAAGCCCATAATGTGTTACACACAAACTGACCTCCTCAGTGAAGAATTCATATGTATGATTTTACTTCAGGAACAAAGTGACAAGAAACTTAAACAACACTATGAGAAAGCACTCGTCCACCTTGTTAAGTGTGGCTCCAAAACATCCTTAGAGATAAGGGATAATTTGTAATCTGACAAAAGCTCATCACCATCATTTTTGCCATTACCTACTTCGAACCAGAGAAACATGTGAACATGAATCTCCCTGAGAACGTCGCCAAGCATTGCATCCCTCATCTTTGGCCCCATAAAGTCTTGGTAATGTCTTGTAATCATGTGAAGATAGTGTAGTAGAAAGAACACTTTGATAAACATTGCTAGATGCGACAACAAAATGAACAGAAGAGAGAGGTCATCACACCTTCAAGGCAGATACCATGGCAACAAGGAGTATCGAACAGAAAACAACAAGCTCTCTCATTCATAACAAGGACAAGCAATAGTAAGATAAGCCAAACGATGAAGAAAATACCACCACCACCAACGAGGTAGCAAATGACGTGGGACAGAAACATGGCTTTCCGTGCTACACAAAACTCTCTTAAAGTGGAAGAAGGAACTTATATGACACCCACATATCTTCTACTTGGATAGTGGGGGCAATGAACACATAACCTTCAATGCTAGCACACTACACAACCTTAGACCATACCCAAAGATTTCTAAAGCAATGGTGGGAAACATGGCGGATTTTCCTATCAATGGCTACAGCAATGTCAAAGCTCGTGACCACAAAAACATTAACATCATCATCTATGGCGTGGTGTATTTCCGTGGAATCTCTACAAACCTGATATCTATGGGCGAACTGATGATGAAGGGACTACCATTTACCACCAAAGACATGGAACTCTTTTTCAACAAGGTTCCAGGAAAATTCATTGCAAAGGGAGAGTTGTAGGGCAACGGAATGATCAGACTTCAACTACCCTCGACGCCTCCAACAAACAATGGTAGCAGTTGTCAGCCTCTCACCACAAACGTTGGCATCATTAAAACACTTGGATATCCGCCCTAAACATATCAATGATCACCGACTCCAACTACTTCACACTAACAAAATCGTCAAAGCGCTCACCATTGTCAAGGATGATGAAGGTAAGCCTTGTGAACCTTGTGTGAAGTTAAAGCTGTCACACCAATCCTTCCTTGTAGTGTTAAAAACTAACGTTTTAGACAAGCTACTCCTTGTCCACATGGATGTGTGTGAACCCTTTGCCAAATCCGCATGTGGATACAATCATATTGTGGTCTTTGTCAATAATGCCACTAAGTACATGTGGACATATCCTCAATAGCCGTGACGTGTTCCTCGAAACCTTTCGCGAGTGGTTCCCACAAGTGGCACCCAAAGCCATGACCAAGGTGCAAATTCTCGGCTCAAACAATGCTGGAAAGTCCACGAGCAATGACTTTTTCCCTCTACTCTAGGAGAAAAGAATCTAACAACAAAAAAAAACAACCCACAATTCATAAAGAAATGGAGTGGCAGAACGCTACAATCGTATGCTTGAGGACATGCATTATCCTATGCCACTCTCTTTAAAGCCTCAAAACAAGTGGTGTCCAGAAGCACCCTTCAAAGCAACGAGGGTCAAAAATCAACTACCACTAGCAAGTCTCGCATTATTAGCAACTCCATACGCAACGTGCCATAACGAAAGGAGTAACAACATCAGCCTTTGTATGTTGGCCTGCATGTCACTCTATCACATTCTTAAAGAATGGCAAAGAAAGCTTATGGACAAGACTGCATAGGGGTACTACATTTGTCAAAATGAAATAAAAAAGGCACGGACCTTCTACGACATCACAAGTCGACGCTACATCAGTAGTTGCAAATTGTCTTTTACGAGGAACTCATCTAGAAAACATGGTCAAAGACAAAAGTGGAAATTTCAAAGACAACAACTAAGCATAAATAACAGTTTTTGGTAGAGATGGACAAGCAAGAACTCACCAAGACGGAGCTGTAGCAGCCGCATGCTAAGGAAGTGAAGACGATGAAAGCCATTGCAATGCACAATAAAAACCAACGCCCTCCACGTAACAAATGACCTGATGAAGGAGACCAACAAGTAGAGGCTTTCTTTCGAGAAGGCCAAACATCAAGGCAAGAAAAGGGGGCTCTTATGATCCTTCACTATCAACACGATTTGGAGCCTAGCTACTTATTGAAGCTCTCACAACAACAACTCAAAGCTATCAACATAATTGCATCAACATCGTTTTCACGGCATACCATCCATGAAGAGGAGGGCAATTCTCACGCATGTTTTCTTACCAACACGCTCGCTGCACTGACAACGGCCAACGACCTACCTCCGGAACCTTCCAACATCACTAAAGCCCTGTGGGACCTACGTGTAGTATGTCGTAGTTAGGCACTTGATGCTAAATATACAGTCTCGTCAGCCAAGGAACGTGGTTACTTTTAAACTTCGTTCATGGCAACAAAGTGTCGATGAAACATTGGTATTCATGTGAATACCAAAGGATACCAGAGCTTGGACAAGTTCAAAGCTTGTCTAGAGACAAAAGGCTTCACATAGATAACTGTGAATGGCGTTTTTGATACCTTCGCTCTAGTGAGACGGTACACTACAGCAAGAATGATGCTCTCCCACATAGGAATGAATGTTTGCAAGAATTTGTAGCTTGAAATCACCAACGGTTTTCTCAACGGCAAAATGGATAGAACAATTTACATGGATCATCCTCGAGGATATGATGATGTGAGTATAGGAGTTTGCAAGCCTGTCAAAGGCTTGTAAGGGATGAAACTAAGTCCCCTTCTCTGGTATCAAAAACTATGAATCATCCTTAACAACCTCAATTCCACACCTTTGTCCTATGAAAACTGTCTTTTTTGCCATGGAGACTCATTGACATCATCAACTGTCTGCTATGCGCTTATCTACTTTGACAACTACCTCATCATCGCACGTAGAAAAGACCTTTCAATAGCAACAAAACACACAATGGCAATACCAGTTCATATCAAAGTCACGGCGGACTTGAGATTCTACCTCGGCATGAAAATGGGTCACAATCGTGAGGCATACACCATTTGTCTTGGGCGGCAAATGTACATCAAGAAAATTGTGAAATGTTTCAGCATTGTGGACAACTTTTACGTCATTTCACTCTCACTCCAACCACTTCCAAGAGAGGAAAGTGATCAAGGCCCTCTCGATAAAACAATCCATTTGTGGCGTGTAGGATCCCTCATGCATACAACAAGCTTTACTCAAACCAATCTTCTGTTTATGGTCGGACGTTTGGCTTCCTACAACACATCTCATTCTAAGAGAACTTGCAAGGAGCTGCTTCATTCGCTTTGAAACTTCATGGAAACATCTATGTTGTAGCTTGTATGACACCAAAATTTCTCTATAAATGTATTCCTACAGTGACTTTGACATTGACAAACTATCCGAAGATCACTTTAGCATTACCGGCTACATTTTTCTCCTAAGAGGCGCGACAATCTCTTGTTCTACTAAGAAGGAGACCCACGTCAAACTTAGCAGCATTGAGGTAGTGTACATAACTTCTGAAAAAGCATCAATAGGGATCACTTATTTATGAAACCTCCTCAAAGAGTTTGTTTTTTGCAAAAGGGACCTACGCCCTTATTTGTGGAAAATTAGTTGATTATCAACCTCGCCAACTCAACACAATTCTATGCTCAGAGTGCAATTTGCTCCTGACTTTTTCTTGAAGGTTACTAGCTATTCTTAACCTCTTCCTTCCAAAAATTGTGGAGAAAAGGCACTTGGGACAGTTTTACAACCATCTAATGACGTTTTAGCATTTCCACTTATGATAAGTGTGTTAATGTTAACTCCTCTCAAAGCTGAAGTTGACGCCGTCATGTTCTTAACTAACAACGAGAAACCTAATATAATTCAACAAAGCAAGGTCGTAATAGATTTGACGACGTTGAACCACCAGTTGGTCCTCGCCGAGCTTGCAAACGACAACGTCTATTGCCTATGGGTTGGGGATAGGCCACTTCAGCTAGGACCGGCCATTCAAGCGATCGTTGCGTCCCTCCTTAGCAGTGTCCTTTGCAGGCATCGCAAACGACGTGAATTCATTAAAACAACTTCACCAATCTTTCTAAGTGTAGCTGCTCCCCCTACAATTCTTCCACTCTTATTGACGTTTCCCATGCAGCAAACATTTCAACACCTGTTTTTCTACTGTAACGACTAAGTGCATCTTTAGAAGGATCCTCATAGCCCGAACGTTACATCTACCAAAGGCTTTGCTTAATGGGATATCCCTCCTTGATATTTGATGAAAAGGTTTTGTACTGTGAAATCTTCACAATTAACGAGACAGTACTCCATACCTTAACCAACTCCCCTTTCACCTCCACCAAATGTCCCAACATGTATATCTTCACCACCCAAATTTTCCGTCATGGATTTCCTTTGCCTATAACCTGCTCGACCATCTTCAATAAAGGGAGGGGGTGTTTAGAGATAATAGTTTCTATAGCCGAGTTCTACTTAAAACTCCTTATGGATGTCGTAAGATGCTTGGGGAATTCTCCACCAAGTGAATTGGCTCATATCTTGTTATTGACCATCTTGCAGTTGGCTAGTGACCTTTCATCTTCACGTACATCTTCAACCTCCAGGTGGCCCTGCAGTTTTTTTTAACCCTTCAACTTCCAGGTTACCCCACAACTTGTTAGTGAAGCTATGGCTGGCGTGGGTGGTTATGGAATAACACAGGTGGTTGCGGATCTCTGTACAACTCCTTGGACAAGGTTCATGTAAGAAGGAATTCCGGGCCTAATTAAGCAGAACTAGTTCACTTAGTCTTGTTTTACATTAGTTGTTCAACCCAAGCAGCAATTTGTCAAGAAGAATCTCCTTTAGATCTCCAAGTGCTGCCCCCAGAACTTGGGCCTTGTAGAGTGTATAGCATGCATTGTTACTGAGGTTTGTTACTGAAAAGGCATCGAGGGCGGACGCCCTGTGGTTGAAGCTACATCCAAGTACTTTCTTGAGCACTTGGTGCCCTACTCAGTTTATATAGTTACAACATCTTTCATTATAATGTGTCTAGTTTCCACTCTGATTGTTAGTGAGATGTGTTGATTTGGATCCTTGTACATACTTCTCTATGTGATGTACTTGAAAAAGTATATGCTAACTAATTGTGTGTACGAAACCTTGGGTCCAAGTGTGATTTTATTCTTCTATATTCCAGAAATCTTGACACATTCTACGTACATTAATTGCAATTTGTAGGTGTATCAATATGTCTGCATACGCTCCTAATTGTCCACCACATAAACTACCCACGACAACCCTGAATTCATTCTTCGAATAGAGGGGGGGAAGGGGTGGCTGAAGTTACCCCTCCCATGAACATTAAAATGATTCTAGGAAGTGTATTGGGATTAACAAATGTGAAGAATTGATAATGTAACAAAATGATTTTTTATTTTTTTTTCTAGTTTATGCGACACGTTTCGAAAATGATATTGATTTTATGTGGAAATGTATAGTTTTGAAGGTTTTTGGTAAGGATATTGAATGAAACACAACACAGCGTAATCATTTGTCTTGAAAGATATTCCCCTTCATGTTCAACTAATTAGGGGATGTGAAGAATTAAGTGTACAGTACCCATGAAAAAGAAGGAATCAATGTATTCGTATAGTTTTATGTTTTTTTTTTCTATCCTAGCAATACACAACCAAATACATTGTAGAATTTGACTTTTTCCTACATGGGGGGGCACATTGATCCACTCCTCCTTGTCTCCGACATTGTGAGTGTATCTAAGACTTGAATATGTAAAGAAAATGTATTTGAGACATCAATAAGAATATGTTAATGAAGTAAACATATATTTATCATAGAAACCTTCTCATGGTGAGATAAACCGCACAAGTTTCATTTTTCTATGACTTTATGATGTTAACTCCTTTTAACCCCTAAACTACACATATCAAGAGAAATTGTAGACGTACACAAAAACATTTGCCACCTCTTAGTATTGATAATCATTAATTTGATTTTTGAACGCATGAATAGATAGATGTTATGTTAGATAACTGAACCGCTTTCATAAAATGGCAATTGAATATGTTAGATTTCCGTAAGGAGACTTGCAATGAGAGCGTCAATCAAGCTAACATCACAAGAATATGTGACCTCTAGGTGGACCGATACAGTTGTCCTCATATCAATCAAAGTGTGATGCCCGGAAAGTAAAGAGTCATAGTTCGCCACACTTTATGATGTGATGAGACGAATGTCCCACCAAATGTGTATTGTAATGAAATAGAAAACGTTTTTACAAGTGTTCAGCTAATCATATCTTTTCCAAATCTTTAAGCTGGTTGTCGAAATGTCATTATCGTTTGGGGTATTTCTTTAAGGTAATTTCATTGAAAGTTTTGTTCCTCGAACATAAAACAATAGGTGTACCTGAGATTAAGGAGATAGATACAAGAAAGCTTATACTATGCACAACCTCTTTCGCTGAATCATCCTTACCATTTTTTGTAGTTTTTTTTTACTTGACAATAACTATGTTGATTAGAGGTGATCGGAAAACAATGCAAGCTTTTAAATGAGAAAACGTAACAATTAGAAAGAGCCGTGAACATGTTGCAAAGTGGTATAAGTGTTTCCTTGAATAAATTTTGAATAAATAGCAAGAAAACAATTTAGACAAGAGTTTGTGTTTTTCACAAAAGAAAAGTGGTACAAAGTCTTATGGATTTATGATGAGTGCATGTCAAACTTAGATATTTTCCATTTGTAAGGATCCATACTCATGGAACTTTTTAATTCCAATGGTCCTATTTCCATGCTAACTTAGTCTGGTTTGTTGATGATGTATCTTATTGCACGAAGTTTCTTACATTAGACTTTTTGTCTTTGCACACTCTAAAGAAGCCTTGGCATCCTTGATGAAAGTAAAGCACATCCTTTTACTTGGTAGTTTTTGAAACCATGCCTATGTATAAGTAGTAGATAGGCATTTTGAAAAATGTTTTTTTCAAAAGGAAATGCTGTAGCAATAAGACAATAAATGAAAAGAGGACATGACCCTTTGTTAAAAGTCAGGAAGAAGAAGGCATTAAAGACAAAATCATTATTTTACTAGCCCATTTATGTTTTAAATTCATATATTCTTCATAACTTTTTCATTTTTGAACTCTCTCTTACTACATGTAATTCACGTAGAAAAGAGAATAATTTAAAACTTGAAACGTTTATGAAGCAAATTTTGTTTCGAATAAAACGTATCATTCTATGATAACTCTTTTCATTCAGTTTTGTAATTCTTCTTTTTCACTCATGAATAGTGATTGAATCTTTATCTCTTACTTTTCTTATCAACAAGGCCGCAAAATACATGAGACGGTGAATAAGTACTTTGAATTCAACTAATGTAAGTTATGAAACCATTGAAACCATTTCAATGAATGTTGAAAACTTGCATAAAAAGAAAACGAAGAGAATGCTTTTACAAAACATATTGATTGTGTAGTTTTTTGAGGGATTGCAATAAGAATAAATCAACACATGGCCTATTGATCGTTAAAGTTAATGTTCGTTTTGTTGAGGGTAGGTTTGTTGAAGTTTGAATGATTTTGAGGAAACGTTTCTTAAGATAACCAACTCAGTTTTTTTTGCATTGATTTAAAGAAGCATTATAAGGTGTCACTATACGTTGTTATCTAAGTTCTCTTATGCCATGTGTTATTTTGTTCTCCAAATTTTTGCCAAGTCGTTTGTGAAATTGAGCATCGTTCCATAAGAACATGTAAAATAAACTGGAAAAGGAAGTATGTAAAAGAAGACTGAATTTACTACACAATCTTATCCACAGAATTAGGGACATAACTCAAGAACATAAATCAGCTAAGAGAAGGCGTTTAAGCACGCTTCAATCTTTTTGCAAACACATGTAGGAAGTTTGTGCAGGTTTAGGCATTCTTCACCATTTGGTCCGCCTCTCTAACAAACATACATGCATCATAAGACAATGCACCTGATTCTTCTGAGATAACCTTCTTGCCCCAATTCATGTTATCATTGGCCTTGGTTCGCCCAACCCCCCATGCTGAAAAATGTTTTTCAGCTTGCTTTTTAGAGGGTCGATGATCCCCATATTTGTGCGATGAGATTTTGATGTGTAAACTTTGAGCACATGCACCTTGTGCACGTATGGGTGTTGGTTTTGTACGTGCTCTTGAGGCGGTCCACCACACCATAATCTTTTTGTGTCAATAACTAGTAGCATGTGTGCATCGCCCTCTTTACGTTTGGGGGCGCAACTCATGCACTCATGGTAGGGCACCATGATGTGCTCTACCTAAGTGTACGTGTATTGTTATGTGCCGTGTGGGTCTTGGTGTATTTCAAATGCCATGTGTGATTAGTAAGTCCTTTTGTTTTTTGACCCCTTGAAAGGCTACGCTTTGTCTCCCCTTTAAACATTAGGTACACGGAGAGAAAAACACTTTTCATGGAGCTGGCAAGAGATCGTTTGTCATGTACTTTTCAAAACTACAACACCATCTAGCACTATTGCTCGTACCTTAGATGCACATCAGCGTTCTTGCCCTCATCAATGACATGATGACTCATGTGAGCATGTTTATGCACCTGTTTTTTAGATTGATGGCGATAGATTTGCCCTTCGATGAAGCTTTAAGTGGCTTTTGTGTGAATGGAGGTGAAGTTGTCAGAGCATGATGTGTTATAACATCTTCCTTATGTTGCCTTTATGTCTGTTTGCTCGCGGAAACAACACTCTGATGCAACTTTGTTCACCAAAATTGAGGGAAACAATATCTTAAAAGATGGTTAAAGGTAGTGCGAGGTGAGAATTGATATTGGTCGGATGCTCTAGATCCAAAGACTATGATGTAGACACATTCATGTTAAACAATAAAGAGTTATTCATCGCGAGTGTGATTGGCTTCTTAGGAATTTGAGCACGTGGACAAGGAGGGGGTAAGCGTAGTGGTTGTCCTTACCTTGGCGCTTCCATCAAACGATGTCGTTGCTCTTTGGGTGTCACGTTTTGTACAAGATCCCGTCTATTTGTAGGTCATTGATAACAAGGAAGTGTTGATTAACAAGTGGTACTGACAAGTATAGTGTTCATTGTGATTATTTGCATTGCAATGAAGGAATTCATGTTTTGAGCTTGAAAGCGTATGAATAGCGATTGAAGTTGTCTTGTTGTCAGAACATGATATTGTTGACGTGATGCAATCATTGCCATTGTTACGCGTTGAATTTTTTTTACTGTTTCAAATTGGGTGAACTTTTATGCAAAAATAATTACCTAGATCCGGTTGCCAGAAATGATAAGCACGGCTCACATTTTGCTAAATAATAAAAAGGAGCAAACTTACACAAATTTCACGGACGCTAAAATGGTAAATGTCAAATATAAAATGAATGACTTATATGGTATAAATCATCTGTTCATCTAAATAGTTGGTTAAAATAAATACCAAACGCTTTTGTAAAGCATAGAAAGGATTTCATTAGAATCGCATGAAGAGGATAATAATTCTTGTTTTTCTCTTCATTTGTTCTTGACTAATCGTGCAATTTTAAAAGAGCAGTATACAAATCTATTAGAAAATCCTTCTACA
>SZWC01037033.1:0-15221 GCA_023375785.1 Penium margaritaceum | reverse complement strand
TACAGGCTTGACAGCCGTAGCTCCTAAGCCTATTGATGCCTACGGACTGTTCCTGAAGTTCTGGCATTGATAACTGAACTCAACAAGGCATCCCTTTTGTGTGGCCTGGACAACTTTGCATCGCTTTGGTCTTCACTGATGTTTATACGCATACAAATATCGCTGGAGTTTGAATTCATGCTCTCGTTCACTGTTTCCACTTCCTCCATCGAAGCTGTCATATGATGTCTCCACGAGGAAAACTGTTGAAATATCATTCTGCAATCCAAGTGCAGCCGTCTAATAATTCAGCCAGCAGGTACCATAAATGCGATCATAGCTTCGTGAGTTCCAAACACGATAGGCTAGTGACGTGGACATGTGGGCGCCTTTGATTGGATAAAAAAGTATTTTTTGGTCTGTGACAACCACATCAGACCATTAATTAACTACAAATTAGGGATGTGCCAGCACCATACGGTTCACGTGAGATCAAAACGTACAGCGAATCAAGTTTCCGTCCCCCATTTGGCAATACTAACATAAACAATCCCGCGCATGAAACAAGACAAAAATCATGGAGCTCGCTAACAGAGACATGAACCCACCGGAGTCTACCGGTTCCGCCCCTCCTCTGTGACCAGCTCTCGTGATGGCGTCACGAGAACCTGGCACGACGGAGGGCGACGTGCCCATCGCCGGCCGCTCGTGCAGAGCGCTAGCGGCTAAACGGGAGGGCAGGTCGTCCGAACAGCGTCACGCCAGGCCATCTGAGGGCGTGTTGGTGCACTGATCGAGACATGATTCTGCAATTTAAACGTTAGCCACACCTGCACATGGCGTAACGGCCACACCTGAAGAGCTGGCAAGATCATTGACGGCACTTTGTCAAGATTTTGAATCAGAGAATCTCAGAGTGCTGTCGCCAATCGACACCGAGGATGTACCGAAGGCAAGGATATTTTAGGTATGAAATGAACAGCGTCAGCCGGACGCCAACCTAAGTGGAGCTCAGACATGAGAATGACAACCGAACCTGGAATTGCTTTGACTCTACGACAAGGAGAACGTGCCACAATAAGCAACGCCACGATCGTCATGCTCTTATGGACTGGACCACGGGGTTACCAGTCCCCTTGTTAGGCTAAAACATTTTCCATTTAAGACGGGCCATGGCCGTAACCACGTCACAATTTCAACTTAAACTACATCATGTCTCATAAATTACTTAAAGGACAGACTTACGTCTTATAACCTTGCTTGGCTCCAAACTCCGGCTACAATTTTACTTGTTATGACTCTTATGTCCAGCAGGTCAACCGCAAATTGCCATCAATGCGTCCATGTATCACGACATTGGCCAAGTGGAACCATGCGATAATAGACTAAGACAGTAGTGAACAGCAAAAACCGGTGAATTCCTGGTCGGTTCAAAATGACAGGAAGTGTCGAGTCAGTGATGATGGCCAGTTTTATAAAGCAAGAATGAAAATCGGCACTACTTATAAAGAGACAAATGAGGTTATCCATCGACGTGAAAGAAAGATACATGGCTATATTGCTACATTGACGGATAACATGCCCTGGACGTTACGGCACGTACATCTCGCAGAGTCTGTCAGTTGAGGACATACCACTTGAATCGATGTTGGTAATCGATGTGCGATGTAGGATACGCTGATGTGAGGTTTGTCATACGATCCCGGACATCTAGGATACCTCAAGCGACTGACAAAACGGGACAAACCTGCCGATGTGGCATCCTGTTCCTCTATTCGGAGTACGACATGCATCTCACCAAATTCAGTAAGCGAACGGAGAGAAGTGGCACATTAGAACAGGAGTACAACATGGTCGCATGCATTCCGTCCTTGCAACTTCCGCCGTTGTCAACGTTCCCACGAGTCATGCATTCCCATGCTTGTGCCCGACATGTTTTCAGGACAAACCTCATAGGCAAAAAAACTCCAAGGAAGTAATCAACATAATTACCGCAACATGCAGCTGCAATAACGGAGCAGTAAACTAAGGGTGCTAGTTCACACACGCTGAGCTTCACTCTCTTCTGACATCTCGATAGTGAAATGCGGCTTCGTGAAATTTGGCTTTGTCTCTGTCTCTCTCTCTCTGGCGCTGTGTTTTGGCCGTTATTGGGAAACAAGATCTCCCTCAGCAATGATGTGATGTCATTATTCAAAATCCTAGCTTTCATTGAAAATTGATGTCCACTCTCCTCACCAAGTTTTGCCTACGTCGCGATCATTGTTGTCCCGTGCTGCTGGCTGACCGCATTGCTTACGTCAAGCTCTTCAAATGCTATCCCCGCAAGCTTCTCTCGACAAATATGCGGTCACCTCTAGCCATTTCGTTAACCCACAATCAAGGATCGGATGATGAAATAACGTATTCTATAATCACAGTTATCCAGTCCTCGCGTCTACATAAGGTCGCCAAACGGGAGGAGGGAATCGTCGCATACGTGTACAAAACCTTGCTGGGGAAAACAGAAGCATAACCTCCCGCAAAAATCAGGTACCACCATTGACCAGTAACAACTACTTTCGGTTATTCCCGTGTGTAGTGCCATCCACACAACAATATAACAAACTGACATTGACCTTCTAACCTTGATATGTACCCAGAAAAACACGCATAGGCACCACGGGTGACTTTATGGATAGGATCCGGGTTTGCCAAGTGGCCGGTCCCACCCACAACTCTTTATGCCCAAACCCACAATGCAAACGCAGTCTCACGCAACTTGAGACGCTGCACCAACTTTGAGAGCTGCAGCCATTCGGGGACCTCCAGCCACTTCGCGCTCTCCAGCCACTTCTGGCGCTCCAGCCACTTCTGGCCCTCCAGCCACTTTGGGCGCTCCTGCGCGGTCAATCCAGAAATTCGATTTGCATCAGCCAGCACACGCGAACGTCATGCTACCGATGTCGGCAAAAACTTAGACCAGCATTGTGCGGGAACTGACATCCAGGGACTTGGTGCGAGACACAGTCGCGTCCGCTGAAGAGAAGATGCGCATTTGGGCCCATTGTGTCTTGCTGGCCCTCCTTGTAAGCGAGCTCATGCGGAAGTTCCAGCGTGGTCAAGCAACTGTCCTCCGTATCCTTTGTGAGGTCATAACTGCGGTTGCTCAACTTCCACCAGAGGTCATCCACCAAGCCGAGACACGTGATCCGGCACCTGCACAATGCGCAGCCCGTCGGGGTTACCTCCCATGGTTTGAAGATTGCAATGGCGCTCTAAACGCAACCCTCATCCTGATCATGGTACGCAACTCAAACCATCATCGCCAGCACAAACACTATCAAACCGTCTGGGCATTGTGCAACCCTTCTCTCAGTTTCACCTTCGTCTCCGTAGGATGGGAGGACTCTCCCCAACAGGCACAGAACATCATCAACACCATGAGTCAGAACTTTGGGCTGCCGCCTGGCAGGTTCCTCCTGCTGGACTCTGTTTTTACTGAAGGAAACGGCCTCATGACGCCATATCTTCAAGTGCCTTACCATTTGGCTGAGTTTGGGACAGGGAATCGCTGTCCACGTAACATGGAAGAGCTCTTCAACCGTCGCCATGCTGCAGCTTGCAGTATGATTGACAGGGCACTCGGGATGGTGAAGGCCAGGTTCGTCATCCTTAGACGCATGCCGGCATACGAGGTCGGCTTCCAAAGCCAGATTGTGCTGTCATGCTTTGTCATGCATAACCTCATGCGTCAACGGCAAGCTATTGACGATGGTTCATGGTCCTTGCATGTTCCCCACCCACCACGTGATGGGCCTCATTACCAGGCAAACCCACATAGAGAGAGCAGTGCAAATCTAGGAATGCGTGTTAAGAGAGACGACATCGCACGCGCCATGTGGGCCGATCTTGAGAGGTGGCGTACTGAAGATCCCATTTCCGCAGACGATGATCCTCCCGAAGAGAATGTGGTGCGATATCAAGTCAGTGTACTTAGAGCACATCCTCATGTGTGAGGACTTTCAGATTGTTATGCATTCACCCTGGCTTCTTCATAACACACTCTTTCCATCTCTCTCCCTCGTCTTCCTGGTATTGGAATCTTGAACCCTTGAATCGTTGGTGCAGTTATCAAGCCTTCTTGAATTAAGGTCATAATTTCCTATTCAGATCTGAGCAGCCCGTGTGTGAGGTCCCTGACTAGAACTTCATCACACACCTGATTGTTGCACTCTGTTAGTGCATAAACAAGCCTGAGTTGCTTGACACGAGAAGCTGGAACTCAAAGATTATTAGCCAGATGAATGGCTGAAACAAGAATCACTTCAAACCATTAAGGAACGAGGAAGATCTGCTGAGCTAAATACTAGCATCTACTCTGCTCCCTTCTCTACTAAAAAACTTGCACTAAGTGTTGAGTGTCCGGTGATCTCCAGTCTTCGGTCCTCCCGCCTTAGCTTGTGGTCGCTCATCGAGTTCCATCGATGAGTGGTCCAAGAATATCTCCCATGTGGATTTTCTCGGACGAGTCGACGGGCCACAGATCCCCGGACACAGACGCACCCCGTCCGTGCTTCTCCTTTGTCCTCCCAGCTGCCACATCAGTAGATACTTCTTCGATGATGCTTTTATAAAACATCTCGATCGACGGTGGCGATTGTTTGCTCCGCTTCATCCATGGTGTGCTCACTTACACGGTTCGAACTGCTCACTCGCATGCCACGGCCACTGCCCATACTTGTGCAAAGGATGTCAGAAGAATGCAGGCACGAGAATGGGAGTAGAAGAAGCAGGCAGATGCATTGGAACATGCATGAGAACGTCAGTAGATGTGACGGAAACAAGAGCGGTCCTGAGGAGTTAGTTGCTGAGCTTGAGGGAGGCTGGAGTCCTGAGGAGTCAAGGTAGACGAGGTGTTGTGAGAGAGTGAGAGCGAGACGAGTGATGGTTGGCTCGAGAGAGCTTGAGCGAAGGAGCGAGAGCGACGGAGTGAAGAGCTGCGAGTTGAGAGAGACTGGCGGAAACAGGGTATGCGAGGTGCAAGAAGAGCGAAGACGCGGCGGCGAGGCCGCGGAACCAAAGGAGAACAGGATGGAAAGAACTGTTCTGTTTAATTGAGGAGGGAATGAACATCCTCCATATGTACGACAGAACAGGATAGAGGGAGAAACATGAGTAATGGCTTCTTCTGCGCTAGCCGGACGCGCTTGCGGTGATTCCGCTTATTAGGGGATGTCTCGGTAGGAAGGCCGTTGGCCGGTCAAAGACCGTTAACGGCTAGTGAGTGATGACCGAGGTGGTTCTGGCCAGAGCTGGACCATTATTGAGAGCTCGGAATATCCGAGGGGTGGTGAAGCGGACCTTGTCGGAGTCAAGTCTTCTGACAGCCCCCCTGAGTCCGACGAGGTACAGGATCCTGATTGCCCGTAGTTTAGAGAGCAATGGTGTCCCGGTGGTGTTGTCTCGTGGGGGGTGTTTCAACTCGATGGAGGGATCTGACGATCTCGTTGCAGAGGTTGGGATTCCACGCTGGTGCTACCAAAGTATACCACATGGCTGCCACTGGGAATACTTCATTTATGATTTTGTGGTAGACAGGATGGGTAGTGCGGCGAAGACATTTCTTGATCTCTCGGAGGGTTGTTGTGTAGGCCCTTGGATAACATCCGGGGTTGTCATGAACTCCTTTTAAAAAGAGGGAGAGCTGATACTCATGAAGAAATGACTGTTTTGTTTGGGTGCGTACGCCACCATACCAGTCGTGGATGTTTTCTCCGAACTGATCAAGCTTTGGGATGTGTGTCCAATCGAGGGCATGAACTGCCATGTTGATGTTCTTGGTGGTGCGTGGCAGTTTTTGGGTGATTTTGTCACCCTGCACTGAGTTGGGTGAAGAAGGACACGGATGACGGAGGTTGCAGATGGTGCTGGTAAAGGGTATCTGGAACACAACTCTGTGGAGTAACGAGGGTGTGAGTATGTTGAGGACACTTGAGAAAAGGGTTGGAGAGGGCGTTGATAGTTGTGAGGTGGGTGATGCAACCGGGGGTTCAAGTGGGTGAAAGCGGAGGTAGGACGAACAACGGAGGAGGAAGGCTGAACAGCTGAATGGCCGCAGATAGTCACAAAGCAAGTGGAGTGGCTTGACCCTATCCGAGGAGATGTGGAGAAGATGATGGACGATTGAATGGACGCAAGGGTGACACCTCGTGCACAGTGGAAGCTTTCGGCGTGGGTGCAGATCGTCGCGCAACGGGCGATGCGACCGGGCAGATCCTTGTGCCAAGTAGACGAGGAGAGCTGATGATGGCGGAAGAATGTTGAGTGGAGGAGTGGACGCAGGGGCGAAACCACGTGCGCTACGGAGATAGTGAGATAGAATGCGGCAAGGGGAAGGCAGGAGCCAAAACGCCGCAAGAAATCTGCTGCCGGCGTGGGTGCAGGTTGCTGTGAAGCAGACAGTTAGCTCGTGCAGGTCCTTGTGCTGGCCACAGATGCTGATGATGCAGAGGCAGAAGCTGATGATGATGATGGAGTGGGCGCAGGGGCGAGCCGCGTGCGCTGCAGGAAGTTTCGGCGTGGGTGCAGGTCGTCGCGCAACAGGCGATGCGACCGGGCAAGTCCTTGTGCCGAGCATAAAGCGATGCGGAGGAATGAGGAGACGGTTGATTTCTGAGTGTACGCAGGGGAAAAACCACGTGCGCTGCAGGAAGTTTCGTCATGGGTGCAGGTCGTCGCGCAACAGGCGATGCGACCGGGCAGATCCTTGTGCCGAGCGGAAAGCGATGTGGAGACGGAGGAATGCAAAGACGACTGATGATTGAGTGAGCGCAGGGGCAAAACCACGTGCGCTGCGGAGTGATGCTGATGAAGAAGATTGATGTAGAGGCAAAGCGGATGATGACGAGGCGCGATTAGGAGAAGAGAGATGACGTCGAGATGAGGAGGGGCACTGACAGAGATGATTAGGAGGGCAGCAGATGAAGATGACGCAAAAATAGAGAAGGGAGAAGCTGATGAAGATGTGATGGAGGGAGAAGAATGGAGATTCAGGTAGGCAGAGGAAGGCGGCACGGCAGGAAGCACAGGAGAGGCAACCAATTACTCTGCTTTCAGGAGAGTGATGGCTTGTTCCCCAGTTGGCCCTCGGCGGGCAGGAAGACTGGTGGTGTCCGATATCTTGGCAGTTAGAGGAAATTGGTTGTGGCAGAGGGAGTCGTGTAGCGGGCAGAGACGCTGATCCGCTGATGTCAGGAGAGTGACGGCTTGTTCTCCAGTTGGCTCACAATTGGAGCAGGAAGACTGGTGGTGTCTGATGTCCCGACGGCGGTAGTTCCCCTGTTGCTGCTGACTGAGCGAGGAGGCGATGCGAGGACGCGGCTCGAGATAAATAATGCAGACAAATTGAAGAGGATGGGGCAGAGGACGCAGATGAGAGAGATGAGAGGGACAAAAAGATGCTTGCGAAGGCTGAGAGGATGAGAAGCAGTTGGCGGATAGCAGCAGAAAGCTTCCAGGAAGTTGACAACAGGAGGCGGCTTGGGAGCTGCTTGCGGCTGATGTGAACAAAGAGTCACCGATTGTTGGCCACGGGCGCGGAATGGGCGCAGGGCTTCCTCAGGATGTCGAGACGTTTCTTCAGCACAGGGAACTGCTGCTGATGTCAACTGCTGACGAAGCAGAGAGGCGCGAAGTGGCGGTGGTGGCGGTAGAGGAATGTAGATCCACGCAGCGAAGTGATGATGGCGGCAGGGCGATGACTCATTCACGGGGCACCAGGTGATGTTGCCTGATGCTCTGATACCATGTCAGAAGAATGCAGACACAAGAATGATAGTAACAGAAGCAGGCAGAAGCATTGGAACATGCATGAGTACGTTAGCAGGAGTGACGGAAACAAGAGCGGTCCTGAGGAGTTAGTCGCTGAGCTTGAGGGAGGCTGGAGTCCTCAGGAGTCAAGGTAGACGAGGTGTTGTGAGAGAGCAAGAGCGAGACGAGTGATGGTTGGCTGGAGAGAGCTTGAGCGAAGGAGCGAGAGCGACGGAGCGAAGAGCTGCGAGTTGAGAGAGACTGACGAAAACAGGGTATGCGAGGTGCGAGCAGAGCGAAGACGCGGCGGCGAGGCCACGGAACCAAAGGAGAACAGGGTGGAAAGAACTGTTCTGGTTAATCGAGGAGGGAGTGAACATCCTCCATATGTACAACAGAACAGGATAGAGGAAGAAACATGAGCAACGGCTTCTTCTGTGCTAGCCGGACACGCTTGCGGTGATTCCGCTTATTAGGGGATGTCTCGGTAGAAAGGTCGTTGGCCGGTCAAGGACCGTTAACGGCTAGTGAGTGATGACCGAGGTGGTTCTGGCCGGAGTTGAACCATTATTGAGAGCTCGGAATATCCGAGGGGTGGTGAAGCGGACCTTGTCGGAGTCAAGTCTTCTGACAAAGGATACCAGAATAAATGCAGATCATCCCCAATGCTTCGTCAGAACACAGGTACCACGGGCAGGGGAGGCATGGGTAGACCCTCTCATCTAGCCCAGACAGGGACAGACAGTAGATAGGGTAGAATAGGTGGGTGTGAAGGGCCAGGGGAGAGAGTGGCGACCTCTCCCCTGGCCCTCCACCTTTTGCTCATTTTCAGGTATGATTTTGGACGCAAACTATGCGGCTTTCTCCACATTCCCCCCCTTTTGCTCCAATGTCATATAAGTGACTTGAGTTCAGAAAGACCCCCCCTGTTTGCTGTATTTTTGTACTTTTGTGTTTCAACAGGGGTTTTGGACGAGTGTGGTCAAGCGAGGATTCAGAGGTAGTGCGAGAGAGTCAAGGAGACGCGAGCAGGTCAAGGAGATGCGAGCGAGTCAGGGGGATGCAGAAGAGCAGCGTAGAGAGAGGAGGTAAGATGGAAGGAGAGAGGAGAGATGTTGCGGTTGGACCGGTGCCTTCCCTCTCATCCTCACCATGGTCTAACTTATAGGAGTGCCATGCTAACTAATCTCTCCACTCACGCTCATGGTGGTTCAGTGAGTCATACGACAGTCAAGTCCTTCCGTTTTGTTTCACACAGTTTGTCACATCGGACAGAGCCCGAGACAAAGACGAAGCTCATCGTGCTGTTTTGTTTCAAGAGCTTTCGTAAATATGTCGGCCTCTTGATCTTTCGTTGGTACGTAGATCATGTCCACTTCTCCTTCAGCCACAGCATCCCGCACATAGTGAAACTGTCGTTTCATGTGCTTGGTACGGTCATGTAGCACAGGATCTTCAGCAAGAGCGATGGCACTTTGGTTGTCGCAGAAAATAGGTGTTGGTTCAATTTGATCAAAGCCAAGCTCTCCCATCAGCATTCTCAACGACACTGCTTCTCTTGTGCACTCGGACTGACATATGTACTCAGCTTTGGTTGAAGACAAGGCGACCGCTGACTGTTTCTTGGATCTCCAGGAGACCGGTCCGCCATTGATCTTGAATACATAGCCGGAGGTTGATCGGCTGGTCGTCTGGTCTCCAGAATGATCAGCATCACAGAGACCAGTCAGCAGAGGTCCTGTAGTCTTTGTGTAGCGGATCGCCATGGTGGACGTTCCGCGTAGATAGCGGATGCACCTCTTTGCTGCAATCACATGGTCCTTGGTGGGAGCCTTGCAGCATTGACTGGGAATTCCCACGGCATACGTCAGATCTGGTCGGGTTCCAACTTATGCGTACATCAGTGATCCGACCATGCTAGGGTATAGCTTGGTGTCTGCCGCATCAGCGAGCATGTCTGGGGTGGACACCTTGGTTGGGCCATGGTGGGCCACCAAAGGCGTAGTAACGGCAGAAGCTTCTTCCAGATTGAATTTTTCAGCCATGCGCTGAATGTAGGAACTTTCTGACAGGGAAATTTCTGGCTTCAGGACATCATGATGCACTTGTATGCCGAGGTAGTAAGTCAATTGGCCCATGTCAGACATTTCAAATGTGAGCGCCAGTTGTTGCTTGAAGGTGGTGATGACAGACAGGGATGGTCCAAACAAGATGAGGTCGTCCACGTAAAGAATGACGCCCACGGTGTTGGGTCCGTGCCAAAAGTAGACCGAATGATCAGCATGAAGCCGTTGGAGGTTCTGAGTCAGGAAAAACTCATGAACCTTCTTGTTCCACTGCCGCGGTGCTTGCTTGAGACCGTAGAGGGATTTATTGAGCAGACAAACCAGATCTTCCCCCCCTGCTCAATGAATCCCTCTGGCTGAGTCATGTAGACAGTCTCGTCAAGGTCGCCGTTGAGAAAGGCGGACTTGACATCCATCTGGTGCAGATGCCAGGCTTCAGAGATCACGAGAGCGAGGATGACACGGATGGAGGAGTATTTGGCCACGGGGGCAAACGTGTCAGATTAGTTGACGCCAAAGATCTGACTGAAGCCGCGAGCAACAAGGCGGGCTTTGTACCTGCAGGGGTCACCGTTAGCATCTAGCTTCTGCTTGAAGACCCGCTTACATGTGACGATGGGGGCATTGTGTGGGCGAGGGACAAGGGTCCATGTGTGCTGCTTCCGGAGCTGCTCAAATTCTTCCAACGCAGCAGCATGCCAGTGAGCTGCATCTGGCCGAGATAGTGCATCCTTGTAGCTGGAGGGATCAACCACCTGTGTCACGAGGGCAATGTCTGGGGCCGGAGCAGGGGCCGGGCGTTGGGATGCGACACGTTGTGACCGGCAAAGCTGAGGAGGTTGCGAGAGAGGAGGAAAAGAGGTAGAGCGGAGGAGATCACTGAGAGACTGACCATGGGAAGTTGCGGGTGGCGAGTGTGCGGGGAGATCCGCAGCCGGAACATGTACAATGGAAACCACGGGATGGAGAACACCTTCATGTTCATCCACAGTGGGATCCATGGAGAAAATCTAAAGATGTGGGTAAGGAACCTCCTCCATGTAGATGAGGGGAGTGAGCACAAGAGCTCTGGTAGCAACAGAGCGATCTTGGAATGTCTCATCAAAAGTAGCACTGCGAGTGCGAATGATTTTCTTGTTGTCATTGTCCCAAAGTCGGTAGGCGTTGCCTCCTTCTTCATAGCCAAGTAGGAAACACTTCTTGTTATGAGAGCCCAGTTTGGTGCGTTGCTCTGGTGGGAGCCAGGAGTAGGCAGTGGCGCCAAAGACTTTGAAGTAGCTGACGGAGGGCCGGTGACGAACCCAGGCCTCATAGGGAGTAGAGACTCCGGCAGGAAGACGTTTGGTAGGGAGTCTGTTGGCGGTGTAAGCAGCCATGGAGACAGCTTCAACCAAAAAACTGGCAGAAAAACCAGCGGTGTGAAGCATGGCATGGGCTTTGTCAAGCAAGGTCCTGTTCATGCGTTCCTCCTTTCCATTTTGCTGAGGAGTAAGCGGTGTTTTAGTCTGATGTATGATACCGCGATCAGCATAGAACTTCTTGAGTTTGGCATTGAAGAATTCGCCCCCATTGTCAGAACGAATCTTCTTCACTGTCAGATCTGTTTGATTTTCAACCTCACGGATCCAGGTCATGATGAGGTCTGGTGCTTCAGACTTGTGACGGAGAAACTTCACCCACATATAGTGTGTGTAGTCATCAAGTAAGACCAGGAAGTAGTGTTTTCCTTGGAGAGATTTTTCTTTGATGTAGCAAAGGCCCATGTGAATCAGCTCCAGTTTCTGAGAGGTTGAAATGTTGGTGTAGGTGTTGAAACTTTCTTGGGTTTGCTTTCCTGAGAGGCAGCCGGTGCAAACGTGATCAGAGTCGATGCCAAGGTTGGATGGGAGATCGTGAACCTGTTCCTTGGCTGCCATTGTTTTGAGAGTTGTATAGCCAGCGTGGGCCAGGCGCTTGTGTCACAGGGCTGCTGGTGAATTTGCAGTCTTGACAGGGAGTTCTTGAATGGCCTCTGATGTGTAGTTGACCGTGAATGCCGTTTCAGAGGTGTCATCAGGGAGGTCCTTGAGTGGTGGGGGTGTTTTTGTGTTGAGAACTGTCAGGTGTCCTTTGCGATGTGCCACGGCTGTGAGTTTCCCTGCTTTGGTCAGAATCCTGCAGTTCTTGTCATTGTCAAATGTAACTTTCAGCCCTTTGCCATTGAGTCTGGAGACTGATAAGAGGTTAGCTGCAAGTTCAGGAATGTATAGTGTGTTGGTGAACAGTCGGGCTGTCACTTTGCCCTCTAGTTCAATGGCGACTTGAACTGTGTCAATTCCTATTTCTGGAATGATCCTGCCATCTCCAATGCGTACTGCTTTCGGAGTAATCTTTGTCGTCAATGAACCAATCCTTGTGGCAGGTCATGTGTCTGGTGCATCCAGAGTCAATGATCCAGGCTAGGATCCCTGCAGCCATGAGAAATGCGCTGTCTATGAAACAGAAAGCCATCTCTTCTAGGAAGAGGTGTCCTTGATCTTCTGTGTTGGTATCACTCTTGCTATCTGAATGATAGCAGTTGGTAGGAGTAGACATCCTGGGTGGTGAGATACTTCGGCTGTGAATCTGTGACAGCTCTTCTTTTTCAGACAGGAGTTGTTGAAGCAAGTCATGGTTTGCCCTTGAGGAGTCAAAGTTTTCTTCACAAGGAGCTTCAGCAGGGTTAGTTGATGAGACAATGCTGGCAAGTTTTGAGACGACTTCCTTCACATCTTGGGCAACCGAGGTTAGTAGAGCATGTTGGTGTTGTGGTGAACCTCTCCGTAGTAGAGAGCAGACTCTGAATGTATGCCCCTTCCTACCGCATTTGTAGCAGCAAATATTTGCAAATCGGTTTTCTTCAGGTGCTGGAGACCCTGGAGATCGAAGATTGTTGGGGTGAAAAGGTAGAAGTTCAGGTTTCTCATGGGGGTGGTCATCTTGGGAATAGGATGTGCCTGCCAGTCTCCCCTGACCATAGCTTCTTCCGTGGCCATGAGCCTCATACTTCCTTTGACGTCCTCTGTTCTGTAGGGTTTTATAGAGTGCAGAATCTCCTCCACTTACCTCCTTGAGAAATTTTTCTTCTGCATGCATCAAGGCTTCACATGCCTTTTCCATTGTTAACTTGAAGGGTGTTGGTGCTGCTGCGGGAGCTCCCACTGCTGCTGCCGCTGCTGCTGCTGGTACTGCTGCTGCTGCTGCTGCTGGTGCTGGTGCTGCTGTTGGTGGTGCTGCTAGTCCTGCTTCAAGAGATTTCAGACGTTTGTCGAAGCTTCTCCCTTGATCTTGAAATGTCAGGAGTCTTTCAACTGTGCTCTCAAATCTGGTTGGTGGCCCAATCAAAGGCGTGATAATCATTATCCGTTGAGAAATGGGTTCACCCATCGTAGTGATGCGTCCGGCCAAGTTCTTGATGTAGGTAATATGATCCTCGAGTCTCGTTCCTTCAGCCATCTTTTGTCTGTGAAACTCCTCAAGTAAGCCACTCAGCTCCAGATCGCTTACTTTGTCATATCTTATTTTCAGAGCTTTCCAGGCCACCCTTGGATCAAGGAGAGCGTTGTTATCACATATGATGAATTTCAAGCGTTCTGTGACTTGCATAGCAATCAGAGAGAATGCCTGATCACATCGCCTTTGCCATTGATTTTTCTGTTTCACTGTGGCGGCTGGATCCAACTCTTCTGAAGGCGGATCTGATACAACTCCCCAGAGTCCTCTGTTGAGTAAGACAAGCTTCATGTTGAATGAAAAACTGTGGTAGTCATCTCCATCAAATACAGGAATCTTGAAGTGATCTCCATTGAAGGACTCCATGGTCGGCGTCCGCTGCGTTGCTCAGTCAGTGATCTTCCGCTTTCTCAAAAAAATGGTTGGCTGGAATATAGCACACCCGCTCTGATACCACGTGTTGGAATCTTGAACCCTTGAATTGTGGGTGCAGTTATCAAGCCTTCTTGCATTCAGGTCATAATTTCCTGTTCAGATTTGACCAGCCCGTGTGTGAGGTCTCTGACTAGATCTTCATCACACACCTGATAGTTGAACTCTGGTAGTGCATAAACAAGCCTGAGTTGCTTGACACGAGAAGCTGGAACTCAAAGATTATGAGCCAGACGAATGGCTGAAACAAGAATCACTTCAAACCATTAAGGAATGAGGAAGATCTGCTGAGCTAAATACTAGCATCTACTTGGATCCCTTCTGTACTAAAAAAATTGCACTAAGTGTTGAGTGTCCGGTGATCTCCAGTCTTCGGTCCTCCCGCCTTAGCTTGTGGTCTCTCATCGAGTTCTATCGATGAGTGGTCCGAGAATATCTCCCCTGTGGATATTCTCGGACGAGTCGACGGGCCACAGATCCCCGGACTCCGACGCACCCCGTCCGTGCTTCTCCTTCATCCTCCCAGCTGCCACACCAGCAGAGACTTCTTCGATGATGCTTTTATAAACATCTGGATCAACGGTGGCGATTGCTTGCTATGCTTCATCTGTGGTACGCTCAATTACACGGTTTGAACTGCTCACTCGCATGCCATGGCCACTGCCCAGACTTGTGCAAAGGATACCAGAATAAATGCGGATCATCCCCAATGCTTCGTCAGAACACATGTACCACGGGCAGGGGAGGCATGGGTAGACCCTCACTCCTAGCCCAGACAGGGACAGACAGTAGATAGGGTAGAATAAGTGGGTGTGAAGGGTCAGGGGAGAGAGTGGCGACCTCTCCCCTGGCCCTCCACCTTTCACCTTTTGCTAATTTTCAGGTATGAGTTTGGACGCAAACTATGCCACTTTCTCCACACCTAGTTTCCTCAAAGCACACTCTTTCCACCTCCCTCCCTCGTATTCCTGGATTCCTCAGAGAACACTCCTTGCACATGCCTCTCTCCTTCCCTCCCTTCCTCCTTCCATCCCGCCCTCACTTCCTCCCTCCATCCCACCCACCCTCCCTCTCCCCCTGCCTCCCTCCCTCCCTCTTTCACCCCATCCTGCCATCCCTCTCCCCTGTCAGAAACCGACCCCCGGGCGGAGGCAGTTCCAACGTGGCCCCACGGTTCTTGTGAGTTCACGGCTATGTTTGTGCGGGTTCTGAGTCTGAGCGTGAGCTTTCCGGTCGCCTCACGCTATGTTTCTGGCAGTTGAAGACAAGTGCGAGACAGTCACTTTTGCGAAGGGAAGAACGCGATTTTGCATTAGTTTTTAAACATGGACATGATCTGAACATTTGTAGGACTAGTCATGAGCTCTCCAACACACCAAACCGTGCGCGATTCGGATCACCGTAGCTCCCGCTACGTCATCCGAAGCGCAGCACCCCAAATCAGCCGCTCAGTCGGCGGCGCGCACCACGTCGCCCGCCGAG
>SZWC01037029.1:0-15226 GCA_023375785.1 Penium margaritaceum | reverse complement strand
CTTCCAGACTTAGACTCTAGAGCAGCAGACTGAGGGGGCAGCTGACTTAAGCAACGAGCGTGGAAGCCCGCACGCTGCATCAACAACGCTGCTGCCCCAACATGCTGCCTAGGCTATTCCATTTTGCGCCGCGTGTGTGCACATCCACTAGGGCTGTGACACTATTTAGGCTGTTTTGGCCTCAGTTGTCATCTCTCTCTGCACAATTCAACATTTGCAGCTTCTGACACTTGTACTTCTGTCCCTAGCCTATCCCTTGCTGTTCTCGCCTCCACCTGTATGTACTAGTGAGTTACCGTAGTGCCCCTTATATTCGACAATTTTTTTGAACTGAATTAAGTGACACTTATATTCGACTATGATTTCCAGCCTTCTAATTTTGGACCTGTTTCGTCCAAATCCCCTGGGTTTTAGTGCTGTCTGATTTTGGTCGAAATGTCTGTTCACGTCCTTGGTCTGTCCCTAGAACTTCGGATTTCAAACCTCCGAACTGCGAAAAGGGAGAGCGAAGCTGCACCTTGCAGCTCGCTTCGCACGTAGTATCGCATCTCGATTCGCCTTTCGCAGGCTGCCACGTCCAAGTGACTTCCGCACCGTCGCAGCACTGCACGCGGAACGTGGATGTTTCACGTTCCGCCCGCAGTCCTCGCGGAAGCTGAAACAGTATGTAGAGAATATAGATTTTTGCAATTTTAGGAGTGATTCGTCCAAGAGACCAGAATTATTTAGGTGCCTGAATGGTTGAAGGAAAACAATTATTTTAGTCGAATGTAGGGGGCACTACGGTAGTTGGTCGGCTTGTACTGCCACGCTAGCGACAGCAGTGCTAGGAAGCTGTCTTTCATGGTATCACAGCCGCGAGCTAGTGCTCGCACAGCTGCGTAGCAAAGATGCAGCAACCATAGTGACAGTGGGCGACCGCAGCCGTTGCCTTGAGGAGCAGCAGCAGCAACGCGCCCTGTCTCGACGAGAGGTCCTAGGAGGACTCATCACCGTTCCCACTGTTTTCTTGATACGTGCACGAAAGTTCCGCGGACATTTTGCGGTAGCAGCAGCTATTCCACGGAAAATCCACAGTGTTCCGCGGCGACGAAGTCTCCGCGGAACCATGGCTACTCCGACTACACTCGCCTGACTTGCGCCCATTGGACTGGGCCAAGCTCACCCGTGGACTGCAGCAGGCGCATGAGGCGCGCATGCGCCAGACATCCGGTGCGACCGCCCGCTCGGCCGCCACTGCTGCAGCCGTCCCAGAGGAGCCCGCCACCACTGCAGGCCCCTCCGCGGATCCTCGCAACCAGACGCTCGCCGAACGTGACAGAACAATCGCTGAGTTGCACCAGCTTCTCGCCCTACGCTCATCTCAGGGAGGTGCAAGTGAGCTGACTGAGTCAAGGGGCCCTACTGCCTGTGGACTGTCTGTGTCGTTGCGTGATGATGCGTGTGGTGGTCCCCATGCCCAACCGTGTGCGCGTGACGGACCTGATGATGTGTCTTGGCTGCATGCTGCTCATGTGCGCTCCGCTGGTCGCCTTGTTGTGTCCCTCGCTGAGCTTCCTATCGTCGCACCTTGTTCCGTCGCCGAGTGCCACGTTACCCCTTGTACGCGTGTCACCGACGCCACCTAGGTTGTTGACTCCGGTGCCACCCACCACATGACATGTCGCCGTGACGCCTTCGTCGTCCTGCATCCTGTTGGCGCTGTTCGCTCTGTTTACAGTGCAGCTAGCCATGAGGTCCCTGTCCAGGGTGTTGGGGTTGTGCAGTTCACCGGGCCCGCTGGTCCCGTATTCATCTCGGACGTCCTCTTTGTCCCTGATCTGGAACTCAGTCTGTTGTCTGTTCGTGCTTGCACCAAGATGGGCTTGGGTGTCACGCACACAGCTGCCGATGCGCGCATCTTTGTGCATGACACAGAGGAGACCGTCCTCAGTGGAACGATCGTTGATGATCCGTATCACATCTCTGGGTCCTATGCGAGTGCACCCCCCTTGCCTCCGTCTCCCACTGCTCGTGTTTTCGTCGCTGGTGCTCTATCCCTCGAGCATCACCGTCTCCTTCATCGATGCCTCTGCCATGTGTATCTGGTGGCTGTCGACAGGCTGGTCCACACTCAGCCTGCTCTTGGTCTTGATGCGGCATCCTTCGAGGCGCCGCCCACGACCGATTGCCTGGCCTTTGCTGAAGGCAAAATGCACCGGTCCACCTATCCTGTGTCTGTCTCCAAGGCTCGTCTGCCGTTGGAACTTTCCCACTCCGACCTCATGGGCCGCTCCCTGTCGAGTTTCAGGAGGACCACGGTCGCTACGTCCTGACGTTGACTGATGACTTCACGCGCATGCGTTGGGTCTACAGTCTGCGTCAGAAGAGCGATGCTGCCATCGTAGTCCGCATTTGGCTGGTTATGGCCGAACGCCAGTCTCCCCACCGTCTTGAGACCTTTCGCTTGGACCGCGGCGGCGAGTACCTCGTTGACATGGCTCACTCCTTCACCGAACTTGGTGTCTTGCACAACCTCTCCGCTCCCGCCACACCCCAGCAAAACGGTGTCTCAGAGCGTTGGAACCGCACCATGGAGAATGCGGTCCGCACCATGCGCGCTTATTGCGCCATGCGCGCTTACAGCGCCATGCTTGAGGCCTTTGCCTTCGAGGGCATGGCGTACATGACCTGGGTCTAGAACCGCATTCCACACGGCCCTCTCCCCGGTCACCGCACGCCCTACGAGCTCTGGTACGGGCGTCACGCGGATCTGCGCCTGGCCCGTGTCTGGGGCTCCCTTGCTTGCGTCTGGTTCACACGAGAAGAGTAGGGGAGCAACCTCTCTCCGTGGGGCCGCATCTGCGCCTTCGTTGGTGTCGCCCTGCGGTCGAAAGCCTTGCGGTTCTAGGATCCTGAGCGATGCCGCATCGTGGAGTCCCGTGACGCTCTCTTCTTCGAGCATCTCGCCTTCCGCGACCTTGCTTGCATCCACACTCTACGTGCTGCTCATGCCCCTAGGTGTGCCGGACCCTGTAGTGTGGGGGAGGTTCCTGGTACGGTTGACACAATGCCTCCGTCCAGTGCGGTAACTCCGTCGCGGACACCCCAAGGGCTGTCCCCAGAGAGTTTGCCCACTGGCACCCCCAGCATCGTCCCATCTGCGGCTCGCTCCTCTGCCTCCGACTCTACGCTCTCGCCCGTGTCAGAGTCTGCGTCTGAGTCTGCGTCCGAGTCTACCACTGCGTCTGAGGATCTGCCTGATCATGAGTGTACTTCCGTAGCTAAGTCTTTGCCAGATCCTACGTCCGCGTCTGTGTCTGACTCTGAGCCGTCCCTGCCTCCGGCTGCAGACATGCCTGCGTCTGCCGTGGGCCCGTCCTCGGCTGTTGAGACCACACCAGACCCGAGTGGCGCGCCAGCCGTGCAGTCCACACCAACATCAGCGCCCACTGCTCCTGCCCCGTCGGATCCTTACACACGTCCTGGTGGACGTCTCCGTCCACGCCCCACGCGCAGCGTCGTCAGCGGTGACCCGGGCATGAAGGCCCTCGGCCTGAGTGCTTGCGGCCTCACTGAGGTTCACCCTGGCTGTGCCACGGGTATAGCGGTACTTGCTCATGAACGCTGTCTCACTCGTGACGCCACCGAGTCCATGGTGATGGTTGACCCTCCCTCTGCGGCGTACGCCTAGGCTACACGTAGTGCACCAGTGCTGTCTCCTGACCCCACCAGTCTACCTAAGGTCCTGGCAGCCCCCGACACTGAGCAATGGCGCACTGCCTGCCAGGCTGAGCTCGATGCCATCCGAGAGCACGGCGTCTTTGAGCTGGTGGACTTGCCGAAGAACCGCAAGGCCATCAGGGCCAAGTGGGTTCTCCGCAAGAAGCTAAAAGCAGACTGCATTGTGGAGTGCTACAAAGTGCGCCTGAGAGCAAAGGGCTTCTCTCAGGTCCCGGGCGTAGATTATACCAAGACCTTTGCCCCTCTTAGCCGGATGACGACCACGCTCGCGCTGCTGAGCTAGGCGGTACAGCAGGACTGTGAACTCCATCAGATGGATGTCAACAACGCGTTCCTGAACGAGGATCTTGAGGAGGAGATCTACATGGTCCAGCCATCCGGCTTTGAGGATGGTACCGGTCAAGTAATCCGGCTGCGGAAGGCCTTGTACGGCTTGAAATAGTCACCTCAATGTTGGAATCAGGAGATCACTAACATGCTGAGACGCTCTGGGTACGTTCAGAGTGATGCAGACCCATCCCTGTTCCTCTCATAGTTCCCAGGACCGCTCGCTGCCATCCTCGTCTACATGGACGATCCTGTGATCGCCTCACCCAACCTGGGAGCAGTGAATGCTGCCAAGGACGTTCTCACCTCGGCCTACAAGATGAAAGATCACGGTGAGGCCTCCGTCTTTTTGGGGATGGAGATCGTGCGCGATCGTGTCCGCTGCACACTTTGTGTCTATCAGGGACGCTATGCAGAGACTGTGGGGGAGCGCTTTGCCGACCTCCTCGCTGCCGTCCGCACGGCCTCCACGGCCATGACCCCTGAGAGGCAGGCCGCCCTGAAGGTAGATGACCCAGCTGACCTAGGGGAGCCAGTTGATGTGACCCTGTACCTGCGAGTCATCGGCTCGCTCATGTACTTGGCTACCACGACACGACCCGACATTGCCTTCACTGTCTTCCTGCTCGCCCAATTCTTTCAGGCTCCACGCCAGCGAACACTGGAGGCCGCAGTCCGGTGTGTGCGCTACATCCTCTCCACTGCACACTGCGGCCTGTGCTTTCGTGAGCAGGTATCCGTTGTGCTTGACGGGTACACAGACAATGACTGGGCATGGAGTCCAGATGGCAAGAGCCGCACCGGCTACATCTTTCTCATTGGAGGCACTACAGTGTCCAGGCAAAGCGGAAAGCAGGGTTGCATCGCACGCAACACTGCTGAGGCAGAGTATGTTGCTCTAGGTGCCGGTGCAGCGGAATGTGTTTGGTTTGTCCGTCTGTTATGTGAACTGCGTCAGTCCATCCCCCTTGTGGTTCTCCAGTGTGACAACATGAGCGCGAAGGCCATCGCCAAGAACTCAGGTGTGTTCCATGCTCGCACAAAGCACATCAATGTCGAGGACTACTTCGTGTGTGATCTAGTTGATCGTGGTAAGATCCGAGTCATCTATGTGGGCACTGACAGGTAGTGCGCGGATTTTTTGACAAAGGCTCTGGGTCGTTCGAAGTTTCATAGGGCCACTCGTTCCGTGGGACTCTTCCCTATCCCTGCTGCAGGTTGATTCCTCATGTGTCACCTTGCGTGTGATGTGCTTGCTACCTGCAACGGCTGTGCATTTTTTTGCTCTGTACATCGTCAGTGTCTGCATGAGCATGGACATGTTCTTCCCTCCGGTCATGGGGGAGTGTTATTGTGTGTGTCGTACACAGCTTACGGTGACCCCTCAGCTCATGTCCATTCACGTGTAGATCCTTGAGACTGGCGACGGTGGCAGAAGACTAGCGGCCGGCAACGACTGGCGCCCAGAAGACTCTCGTACTTGTTAGTTTCGTGCCGTGGGACAACATATAGGCGTGCAGACTATCAGGACGTAGATTTCATCGATGCGGCCGTTCTAGTTCAAATGGCTCGTCGTTCAGACATGTCTACAGGGAGTTATGGTCAGAACTGTGTTTTTGCCACTGTATTGTCCTGCTAGAAAATATCGCCCTTGTGCGCCGCATGTGTGCACATCCACTAGGGCTGTGACACTATTTAGTCTGTTTTGGCCTCGGTTTTCATCTCTCTCTGCACGATTCAACATTTGCAGCTTCTGACACTTGTACTTGTGTCCCTTGCCTATCCCTTGCTGTTCTCACCTCCACTTGTGTGTGCTAGTGAGTTAGCCTACCCCTCGGCTTGTACTGCCACGCCAGTGACAGCAGTGTTAGGAAGCTGTCTTTCACCCCCAGCTGTGTAGAGCTTGTTACTCAGTTTCTAAGCCAATAAAAAAATAGACCTGTTTTCTAGCATGCAAGTTTTCTCGGTGAGCCTTGTTAGGCGACCGACAGCCCAAACCTGGTCGTTGTCTGTTTTTCTTGAAAAGTAGACCATACCATAACATTCACGCTGCAAATGCATTCGTCCGGTCAGAATCAGCTAGGAAAAGAGTAGTGAGGAGTTATGGCTGCCTAAACCCAGGAAGTGTCTACGCTAACGTTGGTACCAACAGTGCTAAAAAATCATGAAACTTGGACCCTAGGCATAACATAGCACTACGGACATAGCAACGCAGTCAAACGTGGTGCTGGACATGTGCTAATAGCATATATAGCGACAGTGCTTGTTGGCGGCACGACTGCCGAGGAGGTTTGCTGATGGAAATGAGCATGAAGAAGGGAGGCTCCAACAAAATGCGTGTAGGCCTTAGCGTGTGTTGGCTCCACCGGGCGACACTCCACCCGCGGGGCCAGCATGCAGATGACTGACGGCGAGTCGCGACTTGCCGTCAGTCATCTGCACGCCGATGTACACAAGCCGGCAGAACACAACAGAGTATGAGTGAGAGATGTGAAACAAAAACCCAACACTCCCCCATGACTCACAGGCGCAGTGCACATGGATGGGCAGAGAGCACAGAGACTAAGTGGACAGGGAGGGAGAGAACCTCACGGACGCACACCGACTGCACTCACAGCCTTCTTGAACGAGTCATGCTTCTGTGACTTGGTAAAGAAATCAGCCAACTGCTGCGCTGTCTCAACCCACACAATGCTGATACTGCCGTCATGCAACAACAAACGTACATAATGATACTCGACATTGACGTGTGTTGTGCAAGTGTGGTGCACGCCGTCATTATGAGGAGTGGCCATGGCACTTTTATTGTCATAGTGCAACGCGATGGACGGGTCTGACTCACGCAACTTGGACAAGAGGCGGCGTACCCACAAGCTCTGGCAAACGCCAGAACCAAGGACCACATACTCAGCCTAAGCAATGCTACGCGCAATGCAACCTTACTTGCCGCTTTGCTAGGATACTACCGTTGCACTTACAAGAATGGTCCAGCTAGTACGACTCTTACCGTCCGGACTGCCAGCCCAGTCACTGTCGGTGTATCCCGTCGCCACAACAAACGGTTGTCGACGGAACATGAGACCTCGCCATGGGGTAGAAACGATGTAGTGCAACACTTGGATCGCAACCTCCAAGTGGAGGTGATGCGGCTCCTTCGAGAACTGTGTGAGGAGGTTGACGACGAACGTAATGTCTGGTCGCGTCGTCATCGCCAAGAGCATAGTGACCCGATGACGCGTCAGTACGTGGTCACGTCTACTGGCTCCCCCACAACGGATGGATCACAGCTCTTGAGCATTGCTTGACCATCAGGCGACATGGGTGAGGATGCTCCCAGCACGAGGGGTAGGTCCTCGGCGAAGCGCCCGGAGAAGGTTTGGAAGTAGGCGGCCTGATGGACGTACAGGATGCCCACGGAGCGATCATGCTCAAGCTCCACACCCAAAAGATTTGTGCTGGCCCGAGGTCCTTCATCTGGTAGGCAGCATGTAGCAGGTCCTTGACCCGCTAGATGGCAGCTGCATCCGGCGATGCGATAAGCAGGTCGTCAACATAGACTAGGACAATGTCTAGAGTCTGACCTCGCGAACTAATGAACAGCGCGGTGTCGACAGAGTTGCAAAGGAGGCCGTCGCTAAGGAGTGTACGACTGATCTCCTGGTTCGAGCAGTGCGGTGACTGCTTCAAGCCGTAGAGGGCATTCTGCAGATTCTAGACCTTGCTGGAGCCATCGATGAAGCCTGGAGGCTACACCATGTAGATCTCCTCGCCCTGAACCATGGAGGAAGGCGTTGCTCACATACATCTGATGCAGTTCCCACCCGTGCTGGACAAAAGGACTGAACAATTCCCTGCTGGTGGAGAACCGACCAACCGGGGCGAAGATCTGGTCATAGTCGATCCCAAGGACCTCAGCAAACCCCTTGGCTGTGAGACGGGCCTTGTACTTGTCCAGGGACACGTCCGGCTTCCACTTTTGCTGGAGAACCAACTCGGCGCCGATGGCCTTACGGCTCGGGGAGAGGTCGACGAGCTCCATGACCTGATGTTTTCGAATGGCGGCAAGCTCGTCGATGCATGCAGCCTCCAAGTGAGTGGCCTTGGGAGAAGCCCGAGTCTCACATAGGGTGGCTGGGTCCTCTGGTCGTTCCATGGGGCGGACAGTGAGGGCGTGCGCGTCCCGCGCCCCTCTTGACGTCCATGTGAGCGTAGCCGCAATGGCATACCGGCGCTCCTCATGCAGGAAGGCATAGCCCAAAGCTGTCCTTGGAAGTAGGTCAGCGACGACAAGCCAAGTGCCTTGGTGCTTGGGTCCCCACTCACAACTGTGGGAGTGGACTTAACATGAGGTGAGGAGCCTCGTGGGATGACAAGGGGTTGTGGAGTGAGAGGCTGTGAGGAGGTGGCCTGAGTGCTCACTATCAGCTTAAGTCTGAGGCTCCCACCCAAACCAATTTTGTAGCGCGCCGATACAGACAGGGCAGCTGGCCCTGAAGGGCTGGCGGATACGGATGGGAGAGCCGACCCTGAGGGGCTGGCAGATGCGGGCAGGACTGCCGGCTCTGAGGGACTAGCAAACACGAGGCACCCGGCTTTGAAGGGCTGTCGGACACGGACAGGGTAGCCGGCTCTGAGGGGCTGACGGACGCGGACGGGACAGCCGGCCTTGAGGGGTTATCGGACATAGACGGGGCAGCCGGCCCTGAGGGGCTAGCGGACGCGGATGGGGCAGCCCTCCCTGAGGGGCTGTCGGGCACAGATGGGGCAGCTAGTCCTAAGGGGCTGTCGGACACAAATGGGGCAGCCGGCGCATATGGCGCCGCGGGCGCGGATGATGGAACACCTGGATGCAGTTGGACGGAGGACGGACTCACGACTCCCCGACTTGACGAGAGGAGCATGGACGCGACGGAGCGAATGAGGTCACGGGGAAATAGGTCCTCAAAGAAGAGGGCATCGCGAGACTCGACGATGTAGTGTCGGGTGGGGTCCCAGAAGCGTCATGCGTTTTTGACTAACGCGAGATGCCAAGGAAGGTACACGGACGACCGCGAGGCTCGACCTTGCCACCCTGGTGTGGGACAGGCAACCGCACGATGGCTACGCATCCCTAGACCCAGGCCGGACGCAGATCGGCACGTAATCCACACCATTGCTCGTATGGGTGGACTGACAGGGAATGGGTCCGTGTGGAATCTGGTTCCAGACCCATGTCATATAGGTCATGGCCTCAAAGATAATGCCATTAAGGATGTCAAATTCGACGCGCATGATACGGAAGGCGTCGGCCATGGTGCGGTTCCATCGCTCAGATGCACAATTCTGAGCCGGCGTATAAGGCGCCAACGTCTCATGATGTACACCACGAGAGGCGAGGAAGAGTGTGATCTCCCCCAGAAAGTCACCCCCGCGATCAGAATGGAAGCGGCGGAGAGGATGACCATACTCTCGTTCTGCCCGGACAAGCCAGTACCGAATGGTGGGAGCAACGTTGCTCTTCTGCCAAAGGCAGAAAACCCAATGATAGCCAGAACAGTCATCCGTAAGTGTCAGGACATAACAACCATGCTCGCCAACGGACTCTGTCGGGAGGGGATCCATGACATCAGAGTGAACCTGGTCGAGTAGGGCAGACATTCGAGAGGCAGAGAGGGGGTAGGTGGAACGGCGCATCTTCCCCTCAGCGCAATCAATGCACTCGGTGGGACATGACAGAGGAAAGGAGATTGGGTCAAGGCCCGTGGCTGGACACGTACAAAGCATGCTGTCAATAGTGGCAGAGTGGACGTGACAGAGGCGGCAATACAAGAGACGCGAGTGCTGTAGAGACAGTATGCTAGTAAAAAACACGTGGCCAGTGTCGGCTGACGAGGAGGAGACAGAGGTAGAAGCGGACAGGCACGGTACGTGCCACAAGTTGCTATGGGCGGTGGCATGCAAAACGACACGATCGGACGGACAAAAATACACAGTGCCCACACCACGCGACTGTAGAATGTCCATGCTCATGCGATCAAGGAGGGTGAGAGAGAGGAGGATGAGCTCAAGGCCAGTGACAAAGAGAACGTCAGTCAAGAAGACATAACCAGCTAGACCACGGAAACGAATGACGCCGAGACCACGAACGGGTAACACCTGACCTGAACCCGTCCGAGCCCCGGTGACATCGGTGACGGGACCAAGGAAATTGAAATCCTCGTGCGAGGCCTTCATGTGATGCATGGCCTCGAAGTCAATGATCTAGGTATTTGATGGATCCTGGACTGGTATAGCCAGGTCGCTAGCTGTCACATGGCAATGGGTGAGCGACGCTGACGAAGTGGATGGGGGTGCAAATCAGGTTTGCGAGTCATCCAGCCAAGCAATATCATCACGAAGAGGAGCAAGGGGCCAAGGGACGGCAAAGGACAAGAAAAACGGAGATATAGACATGTTCATAGCACTGACTCTATCATGTAGGGTAGGGAGGAACTTGCGAGTACGCAACTCGCACTTCACTGGGGACGAGGGCGAGGAAGGTTGAGTTGGAATGTGATGAACTGATCCAGCTGTCGCTCGCGGGTGGAGGGTCTGACGGAGTGGATCAACTGCGATGTAACGGCGCCGGAGTCCAAGAAGGGGAAGGGAGGTGCCAGGGACGAAGTAGCGGACGCGGATGGCTACGGAGGAAGCTGCGGTGGGGTCGTCGCGGGTGGTGCAGATGTAGCAGGAGCAAAGATGGTCAAGTAGTCTGTTAAGGAACTTTGTCCTTCTTGTCCCTCTTCTTCTTCTTGCCAGCTGATAAGGAGTCGGAAGACGCTGCTACTGCGGGGGTGGCGACAGCCACGGAGGCGACGGCAGGAGAGGCGAGGGAATTCGTGCGATGGATTTGTGACTCCTGAAGACTTCCTCAATGCGGAGGAAGAGCTCGTATGCCCAAGGCATGAGGGTACTATGGGCAGACATCGGGTCCCGGAAGTAGTGGACAAAGACGTCGGAGAAGAGGTCGGTGGCGACGTGCTTGATGGTCAAGAGCACGGGAGGTCCTCTGCGCGCTGCCAAAAGGAGGTCATTGTCTCTGTCTCCTCCAGGCGGAGGGAGTTGAACTCCCAGAGCAGGCGGCTGGTCTCAACGTCACTCGACAGGCGGTGAGGGCGCGTGGGTATGTGCCACGCTGCTGCCGGGTCAGGGAGTGCGCCAGTGGTGAGGTCGCCGAGGAAGGACTCAAGGGCGAGACGTGTGGCTGGAGGGGCCACAGGGACGATGGCGCGCACGGCGCGCACGGCGCGACCGGCGTCATAGACCTCGTTGGCCAGGGTGGAGTCGAAGGGCAGGACATAGTAGGGCCAAAAGCCCTCGCCCTCTGCCCAGATCCGAAAGCTGAGCTCCTAGCTCTAGACCTGGTCGCCAGCCTGAAGCGGCAATGGCAGGGTTTTGAAGTCCTTTGGCCTATGGCCGGCACCCACAGTGGGGCCTAGGAATGATGCCACCGTCTCTTGCTGGTGTTGTATCTGTTGCTGCGCTAGTTACTTCATGGCATAGGAGACCGTAGGGCTCACGTACCCGGGTGGAGGAAACGGTTCTTGTTGATGTTGCTCTAGCTGCTTCGACGGCTATTGATGCTACTACTGTGGCGGTTAATGATGCTGTTGTTGCGGCTGTCCTGCGGTGGCGGTGTCGGTACTTGCAATGCTGCTAGCTACTGCGTCAGCGTTGCGAGCTGCTGGTGCAAAGCAGCGAGCAGATCTGTCGAGTCAGCATGACCTAGGAGAGATCCTCTAGGGTGTTGGTACTGCTGATGTTGGTGTTGCTTCTATTGCTACTGTTGGTGTTGTTGTTGCTGGTGCTGTTGCTGTTGATGTTGGTGTTGCTAATGTTGTGGCTGTTGCTGTGGCTGCTGTTGTTGTTGTGGTTGATGCTACTATTGCTGTTGCTGCTACTGTAGCCACTGCTTTTGTTGCTGCTGCCGCTCCTCTCACGGTTACTGCTGCTGCTACTACTATTGCTGCTTCTGTTGTTGCGTCTATTGTTGCTACTGCTGCCATTCCTGTTGCTGTTGCAACGGCGGTGACAGTTGCTACTACTACTGCTGCAACTGCTACAGTTGTTACAAGAAGGGGGGGCTTCCAACAGAGGAGGACCCTTCTTCATTTTTTTCCATGGCTCCCCTCCTTGTACCCTTTTTTTTGTGTGTGCTACCGATATCAATAGTAACATCAATAGTGACGTCAGCCTAGGATGGCTGTCGTTAGCAGTTGTTGCTATGTTCTATGTAGGATTGCTGTTGTAAACTGTTTTTTTGTTGATGACATCAGCGGTGATGTCAGTAGTGACATCGGCTGAAGAGGGTTGACGTCAGCAGCGGATTTTTCCGCAGCCGCTACTGTACCAACTGTAGGGTAGCTGGTACTACTACTATCATTGTTGCTGCTGGGTCTGCTGTTACAACTATTGTTGCTGCTACTGGTATTGCTGCTGCTGCAATTGTTGTGGGAGTAGCGGCTGCTCTGCTACTGCAGTTGCTACTATCACTGCTGCTGCTATGGCTGTTGTTGTAGTAGCAACTGCTACTATTGCTACCGTGGTTGAGCTACTGTGTGCTTCTGCTGCTACTAAGGCTGCTCCAGCGGTTGTGGCTGCGGCTGCAGCTGCTGTAGGGCCACTTGTGGGATGGGGATTTTTTTGTGTTTTGTTTTTCTTTTCATTCGCTTGTCATAGCAAGCTTGTTGCTCGCTGCTTGCTGCACACTGCTTGCTACTAGCAGCAAGCTAGCTGCTTGCAACTCGTTGCTTGCTATGAGCAACTACAACTACTCCTACTACTAGCGTATGCTACAACTGCTGCTGCTGGCTACTGCTGCTTGTTGCTTGCTGCGGCTACTGCAGTCGGCTGTAGCTGCTGCTCGTTGCTGCTGTTGCTGCTTTTGCTGTGATCTGCCGCTGTTGCTATTGTGAGCTGTTGCTGTTGGCTACTACTGTTGCTTGGGCTGCGGGCTGCTGCTGCTATGAGCAGCTGCGATCTACTACTGCTGCCAGCTGCTTTTGCTGTGTACAACTGCTACTGCCACTATTCGTTGTTTCTACAAGCTGCTTGCTGCTGTTGCCAGTCACTACACCTGGATGACGTCGCCACGTGCGTCTTCGCTAGCTGGTGCCTGATGCAACCTGCCGCTCACCTCCTCGCATCACGCATGGGGGTTAGTGCTACCGGAAAAAAAATCGACAGCATTTTTCCTGGCCTAGTGTCTGTGGAAAAAAAATCTGACGCCGCCACCAGGCGGGTCAATATTGCCGGAGAAAATCCGGCTGCATTTCCCTTGCACTGGCGCGTATGGGGGTCCGCTAGCGTAGTCAGGCACTTGTACGCCAGTCGTTTGCTACTGCTGCTATGCTCTAGCTTTGATACCAAGTTAGAAACTATGCTAGAGCGTAGGTTGGGGCAGTAGCGTTTTTTATGCAGCATGCGGGCTTCCATGCTCGTTGCTTAGTCTGCTTCCCCCTCTGTCTGCCGCTTTAGAGTCTAAGTCAGAGTGCTTTGGGCTTGTTACTAAAAAATGCGCGTGCCAGTGTTAGCGCAAGAAAGCAGTGGAAAACTGGAAGTGACTGATTATGAATGAAGAATGAGCAACAATGGGAGACCCCTCCAAAATGTAGCTCCCCCCCCCCAGCTCTGTAAAGCCTGTTACTCAGTATCTAAGCCAATTAGAAGATAGACCTATTTTCTGGCAGGCAAGTTTTCTCGGTGAGCCCTGCAAGACGGCTGACAGCCCAAACCCAGGCGTTCTGTGTTTTGCCTGAAAATTGGACCATACCATAATACGCACGTTGCAAACGCAGTCGTGCAGTCAGAATGAGCTAGAAAAATGGCAGTGAGGAGTTATGGCTGCCTAAACCCAGATAGTGTCTACGCTAAACCCTGGTACCAACAGTGCCAAAAAATCATGAAACTTGGACCCTAGGCATGACATAGCACTGCGGACGTAGCAGTGCAATCAAACATGGTGCTAGACATGTGCAGAAAGCATATGCAATGATAGATCCGTTTGGCGGCCGAGGAGGTCTGCCGAAGGAGCTAAGCGCGAAGAAGGGAGGCTCCAGCAATTTGTGTGTAGGCCTCAGTGTGCATCGGCTCCACCGGGCGACTCTCCACCAGCGTCGTGTCTTGCTTTTAGTCATCTGCACACCGATGTACACAAGGCGGGAGGACAAAACAGAGTATAAGTGAGAGATGTGAGACAAAACCCAGCAAACATAATCGTGCAGTCAAAATCAGCTAGAAAAATCACACAAGGGAGTTATGGCTGACTAAGCCTACCTAGGCTCTATGCTACCAAGAGCAGCCGTCCATTGCTGTTGGTGACATGAACGCTAGTAGGTGTTGTCAATGGAAGTGGCCGCATATTGCTACCAAATGGGAGTCCATGTTGGAGTGTGAGTCACGGTGACTCGTGGACTTGTCTTCACGGCTCGCCAGTATGCCGGGACATTCGAGGGCTACTTTGACAGCATCAGCACCAGCCGGCGCGCCCTCTCGTGCTCACCAGTGTTTTTGCGATGACCACCTTATGGGGTCCATTTTCTTGAAATGATGCTGGACTAGTCTGGGCAAGACTACTTTATGCCGCCTTATTGACTTGCATTGAAGTGTGTGGCTTGCTTACCCAGACTTGGCTCTTGAGCAACGTTGGCTACTAAGTTGTGAGAGAGAAAACCCAAGCTCAGAGGTAAGCACCAGAACTGCAGTTGGAAATGACTAAGGACTGAGTTGAGAGCACGAATAAGATTTGGTGAGAGACCCCTCCCATACTAACCTAGGCCCTCACCTCTGTAAGGCATGTTACTTAATCTACCAACCAATCAGGAAAATGAACAATTAGCTTGAATTCTCCTAAAGCACCGGGTTGGGGCAGCAGCGTTGTTGATGCAGCGCGTGGGAACCCACGCTGGTTGCTTAAGTTGCCCCCTCAGTCTGCTGCACCAGAGCCTTAGTCTGGGAGCTCAAATGTTTGTTACTCAGAATTGTGCGTGCCAGAGTTAGCACCAAACAACAGCTCAAAACTGGAAATGAATTATTTGTTGAATGTTTTTGCCCCTTGTTCAGTGTTGTAGGACGGATCAGGAATGCTCTGCCCCTTGTGGAGGTATGACCCCTAGATCCGTTGTAGTGTGACTCAACTATGCTTTGTCTCTTGTGAGAT
>SZWC01037026.1:912-11701 GCA_023375785.1 Penium margaritaceum | reverse complement strand
GTTGACAACTCACAACAAGAGTCACAGATAGTCAGAGGGGGTAACAATGGTTTGGGAACACTAGCTATCAACTAGAAAGCACAAAGACCTTCAATACGTAGTGACACAGCGTGGCAACCATGTACCGTGACAAACCAACAGTAAGCATATGCCACTAACCATGACCAATAGAATTTCACTGTGTGTGGTCAACGTTGAAAACTCATAACACGAGTCACAAATGGTCAGAGGGGGAAACAATGGGTTGGGAACACTAGTTATCAACTAGCAAGTACAAAGACCTTCAACAAGTAGTGGCACGGTGTGGCTAGTGTGCATACTGACAAACCAACAAATGCATACGTCACTGACTATGACCAAAGAAGTCCACTATGTGTGGTCAACATTCACAACTCATAACACGAGTAACAAATGGTCAGAGGGAGAGACAATGGTTTGGGAACCACATGTATCGACTAGAAAGGACAAAGAACTTCAATACGTAGTGGCACGGTGTGGCTACTATGCACACCAAACAACCATAGTAGGCATATGTCACTGACCATGACCAAAAAACTTCAGTATAGGTGGTCAACGTTCACAGCCCATAACACGAGTCACCAATGGTCAGGAGGGAAAACATTGGTCTGGGAATATCAGTTTTCAACTAGCAAGTACAACTGCCTTCAATAAGTAGTAGCACGGTGTGGCTACCATGAAGAATGACCGACCAAAGTAGGCATATGTACTGCCTTTGACCAAAGAAATCCGCTGTTTATGGTCAACTTTGACAACTCATAATACGCGTCACAAATGGTCAAAGGAAAAAATATTGGTTTGGGAACACCAGGTATCAACTACCAAGCACATGGACCTTCAATAAGTAGTGGCACCGTGTGGCTACCATGTACGATGACCAACCAAAGTAGGCATATGTCACTGACCATGACCAAAGAATGTCACTATGTGTGGTCAGCTTTGACAACTCATAACACGAGTCACAAATGGTCAGAGGGGGAAACAATGGTTTGTGAATACTAGTTATCGACTAGCAAGTACAAAGACCTTCAATATGTCGTGGCACAGTGTGGCTACCATGCACAGTGACCAACCAAAGTATGCATATGTCACTGACCATGACCAACGAATTTCACTTCATGTGGTCAATGTTGACAACTCACAACAAGAGTCACAGATAGTCAGAGGGGGTAGCAATGGCTTGGGAACACTAGCTATCAACTAGAAATTACAAAGACCTTCAATACGCAGTGACACACCGTGGCAACCATGTACAGTGACAAACCAAAAGTAAGCATGTTTCACTAGCCATGACCAAACGATTTTCACAATGTGTGTTCAACGTTTGAAAACTCATAACACGAGTCACAAATGGTCAGAGGGGGAAACGATGGGTTGGGAACACTAGTTATCAACTAGCAAGTACAAAGACCTTGAACAAGTAGTGGCACGGTGTGGCTAGCGTGCACAGTGACCAACCAAAGGATGCATAAGTCACTGACTATGACCAAAGAAGTCCACTATGTGTGGTCAACATTCACAACTCATATCATGAGTCACAAATGGTCAGAGGGAGAGACAATGGTTTGGGAACCCTATGTATCGACTAGAAAGGAAAGAGAACTTCAATACGTAGTGGCACAGTGTGGCTACTATGCACACCAAACAACCAAACTCGGCATGTGTCACTGACCATGAACAAAGAATTTTAGGATGGGTGGTCAACGTTCACAACCCATAACACGAGTCACAGTTGGTCAGAGGGGGAAACAATGGTCTGGGAATATCAGTTTTCGACTAGCAAGTACAACGCGTCGGACTAGAATGGGAGAGCGAGGCAGATCCCTCTCTCTTCATCCGCCAGATGCTGGAGCGGTTCACCGCCATCCTGGTCTATGTCGACGACCTTCTGATCGCATCTCCTTCACTGGAGGCCGTGAAGGAGGCCAAGGCCGTCCTCCAGACTGCCTACAAGATGAAGGACCTTGGTCCTGCAGCGGTGTTTCTCAGCATGGAGATCGTACGAGACCGTAGACGTCGTACTCTGCTATTGCACTAGGCCCGATACGCACGCATTGTGGGGGAGTGCTTCAGCGATCTCCTCGGCGCAGTGCCCACGGCTTTCACACCCCTCACACCCGACGGGCAGGATGCCCTAAAGGTGGAAGATCCCACACAACTGGGGGAGACAGTGGATGTGACCTTGTACCTCAGTCTCATCAGATCCCTGATGTACCTGGCCACTACTACACGTCCGGACATTGCATTCGCCGTCAACCTCCTTGCCAAGTTTTCACAGGCTCCACGTGCTAGAGCCCTTCATGTGGCTGTGCGAGTGGTGCGGTACGTGGTCTCCACACCGTACCTCGGACTCTGCTTTCGCCGGCAGTGTTTGGTGGTCCTTGATGGTTACACAGACAGCGACTGGGCCTGGAGCCCAGACGGACGCGGTCGCATCGGTTACGTGTTCCTGCTTGGTGGTACCGCTGTGTCCTGGCGCAGCGGGAAGCAGGACTGCATTGCACGTAGCTCATCAGAGGCAAAGTATGTCACTCTGGGAGCAGGGGATGCTGAGGCGGTATGGCTGCAGCGTCTGTTCCTTGAGCTGGGTCAGTCAGTACCCGCCATTGTGCTTCGTTGCGACAACCAGAGTGCTCTTGCTATTGCGGAGAACTCTGGTGTCTTCCATGCTCGCACGAAGCACATTGCAGTAGAGCATCACTTTGTGGAGCGACACATGATCTCTGTCATTTGGGTTGGCACTGACATGCAGCATGCTGACTTCTTGACGAAGGCACTCGCACGCGGAAAGTTCCTGGTGGCCATTCGTTCTGTCGGGCTTCGCCCCTTGCCTGAGAGTAGTTGAGTGTGGGGTGTTGTGGTGGCCATTCAGTGCGTTGTTGCACGCTTTGTTGTACTCGTTCCAGTGTTGCACGTGTATGGAAATGCATACCATCGGGTCATGGGGGAGTGTTGTGATTTGTGACGTTCCTGTCGACCTGTACAGTTTACTGTGACCACTCGGCCGTGTCCATACTCGTGCAGATCCCTGATGCAGACCCAGGCGGTACCGGTGCGTCGTCCGGTGGCGGACTACTGACCGACGGCTGTTCCAGAGCTCTGGACGCTACCCGGGACCTCNCATTGTGCTTCGTTGCGACAACCAGAGTGCTCTTGCTATTGCGGAGAACTCTGGTGTCTTCCATGCTCGCACGAAGCACATTGCAGTAGAGCATCACTTTGTGCGTGACTTGGTGGAGCGACACGTGATCTCCGTCATTTGGGTTGGCACTGACATGCAGCGTGCTGACTTCTTGACGAAGGCACTAGCACGCGGAAAGTTCCTGGTGGCCATTCGTTCTGTCGGGCTTCGCCCCTTGCCTGAGAGTGGTTGAGTGTGGGGTGTTGTGGTGGCCATTCAGTGCGTTGTTGCACGCTTTGTTGTACTCGTTCCAGTGTTGCACGTGTATGGAAATGCATACCATCGGGTCATGGGGGAGTGTTGTGATTTGTGACGTTCCTGTCGACCTGTACAGTTTACTGTGACCACTCGGCCGTGTCCATACTCGTGCAGATCCCTGATGCAGACCCAGGCGGTACCGGTGCGTCGTCCGGTGGCGGACTACTGACCGACGGCTGTTCCAGAGCTCTGGACGCTACCCGGGACCTCCTCCAGTTTTTCTGCAGCACGCAGGACTTTATCGGTGGACTGGTCGTTGGCCCGATTTGCATGTTTTTGCATTGTGTTTCCACCGTTCGATGCCGGATGCATGCATTTGACCAGTCGTAGCGTCCGGCTTGTGATTCTACACGTCTAGGTTCAGACGGCGTAGCATCCTGACATGTGTGCGCAGAGTTACGGCCAAAACAGTGGTTTTGGGCCGGTTTTAGGACAGATCTCGCACTGCCGCGTGCGACACCCGCCGTGCGCCGCGGCAGGTAGTTATGCCATGGACCTGTCATTTTTCATTTCTCTCTGCAATTATATTCAGTTTGAGTTTCCTGACACTCTGTCCGTGTCCCAACCCAAACCCTTGCAATTTTGTCTCAAACTTGTGACTGTTGTCACACGCTGACCTTGCGCTGACGCCTAGTGTCACGACAAGTGGTTAGGAAGGTTCTAGGAAACTTCTCAATCAACGCATATCCACCAATCGAGAGCTCGTTAAGCTCACGAATACACCCGTGATTGGAGTGAGTGTGCCCGGCGACAGTCAACAGGTCACTGCCGACGTCTTCGGTGATGGCAGAAAAGGGATAACTGTTACACGATCCACGAGAACCCTGGAGCAGTGTTCGTTGCAGGCATGGCAGGGTTTACGGCCAGTCGAGCAGGTTCGACAACGCCGACTATCAATCCGATGACTGATTCGTCATGGTCGACACTCCCTCCATCTCCAACAATTGTCGGCTCAACACCTGCAGTAGCGCGTAGATAGGAATGCCAGGAGTCCATTAACAAGAACCTCTTCCAGAAGCTTTTGATACTCAAGGACCTCAACAAATACTTGCTGCAACATCTCAACTCCACAGTGGAGGAGCCTCAGAACACGTCCACATAGCAAGCAGTACTCATCCAGAGAAACTCCCAACTCTCGCATGAGCCTCACATTTTCCCGCCCTCTCTGAAGCGTTCGATCCTACAAACTCCAAGGACTGACAGTCGGGATATGGCTGAATAGTTTAGAGATGTACACAATCACGATAAAAAGTAGAACACCCCCGAGGCCTTGCTTTTGCATGGCACGACAATCACTGGGTGGTCCAATCTTAAGGCCATCCAATGGTAGCAGGATACCGACGGAGCACGAACAACAGCTCTCGATACCGTAGGCGTAAAAATTCACGAGCAGATAAATCAAACCTCGCACGACTCCTGAGCGCCACACGACAACTGGGACGAATTTGTGTGCACGGTCATCGCACGCTTCGGATGCCTCAACAGAAAGTCAGACACACCATACAAGTTGCATCGGTTGCGTCAACACTTCAGCGTGGCAGACTACACGGGCACATTTTGAAAAATCAATACGGGCAGCAGCATCGCCCCTGACGAGCTCTGTTTCCACTAAAACAGCTTAAGTGCAACATACGATGGGCCATCGACATCCAGGATGACTTGCTCTGGATGATAGCAGCAGCCGAAAGAATCGACAGCGCCAACTACAATGCTCAGATCCAGGTTTCCAACGACTAGCGACCCCAGAACCACAATTATAGTGGTAGAGAGAGGAATAAATCGTCAGAAACCACCATTCTAGAGGAAATCAATGCCATCGATCCGAAAGATGGATGGTTGTGTTGGACTTACAAAAAGCAAGGTCACTTCTGCTTGTTACAAGAGGAAACAGTTGGGGAAAAAGGGGAGAAAGTCGTAGAAAGAGTTAGATGAACAAGGAAACAGCAGAGGACAGGATTAGACAGTTGAACTCTCCCTGTAACGGGTCGAGTCTCCAGCTCTTGCTCTGAAGCCGTCATCGGAGTTCGCAGAATGGCGTTCTCAGTCCGCGCCAGGGGTTTACCCCCTTCGCAGGACTGGGGGGCAATCTTCATCAACGACCCAGAGCAGGGAGACTTGAATATTTTGAGTCTCCGGAGGCCCATTTCTGTTTTTAACATAACCCCTGGTTTTGGGACCCAAACCGAGGGTTTCTACCTCAAACTCGTGCATTCGCACGACTTTTCCGGTTTTGAAACTCATATTTTTTCCTAAACGAACTTGAGTTTCGTTTTTTACGCTTCGGTGCAAAATTGTCGCGTGCGAGGCACCATCGGCGATTTCGCGCCGACTCCTCTCGTGCACTTCCCTCGCCCTCGCTCTCACCCTCGCTCCCCCTATCCCTCGTCCTCGCTTGCTCACTTGCAAGGAGAGCGAGGGAGGGCAAGGGAGAGAGGCCACGAGGCCTCGCCCTCGAGGCAGGCCCTCGTGGCCCCTCAGCTACCGATCGGGCTGAGGCCGTGATCGGCGGCTGGCGGCTGGCCAGCTGGTGGACGGCCGGTTACTTGGCCGGCTGCCGGCCATCCAGTCGGCCGGCAGCCAGCTGGCTGGAGGCCAGGGAATTGCTGGCCGTCGGCCAGCCCTCATAGACGCGAGTTGTGGTGCGCAACCACCCGAACCGGCCCTCCCGCTACATTCCTCCCTACTTATTATGAACCGTCTCGGTTCATGCCAAGCAGGATTTTCAATTAGTGCGTCATCAACATTGTGAAAGAAAATTAACAATTTCAATCACCAGCTAAACATGAACACGTGTCTGGCACTTGGACCTAAGCTGCAGCTTGTCGGTCAGCACGGCTAGCGACCTCCCCCCATTAGGCTGGAGCGTCCGCGCGACAACCATGTCGGGCGTCCCCAACCTCATATGGTTGCAGTCCATGAATGTTGCCCTGTGGGAATATTGTTCACTTTGTCCTCATTTTGGTGGTGTCCCCTGACACGTGTCGATCAGTGCGAGCTGCCAGCTTGCTCCAATACTCGTTGACCACCCCTATGGACTCCTATGGATTCGGACTCCTACGAGTTATGTTAACATGCACACCCGGTCCAATGAACAAGGTATTCCCCAACAACCCGTGACGGGAGAGTACGCTCTCGGTGCTGAAGTAGGCGCAAAATCTCGTATTGGCCATCGGTAGCAAGGACTATCGGTGGTGGCTGAACGGTTCCTTCTGCCGTGTAGGGAGCCAACGAGCACACATGAAACACGTCATGTATCTTCATACTCGGTGGAAGCAGCAATCGGTATGCCACTGGCCCGATGCGTGCAACGATGGGAAATGACTCAATCCACTTCGATAGAAGTTTTCGTGCCCCTGGCGACTTCTGCCAAAGATTTCGAGTTCTAAGCAGCACTTTGTCACCAATGTGAAACGAGACCTCACAGCGACTTTTGTCGGCATTTGCCTTTTGTCGTTGTTGAGCAGCTTGAAGGTGTCCCTTTGCTTCCTGTAACAAGGAGTCTATGCGCTCGGCAAAGACTTAAGCGGAAGGAACCTGTCCTCTTGCACTCCTGCTCTTCACCAATGAAGAGGGTACCACTGGATGTCGACCACTGTTCAACACAAACGGTGTGAACTGTGTAGACTCGTTCACTGAGTTATTCACCGCAAACTCTGCCGGTGCTAGAAATTCGTCCCAGTCGTGCATGGCAGGGTCCACGTGCATTTATTTGTTCCAGAGTGCGTTTCATGCCCTCTGTTTGTCCGTAAGTTTGAGGGTGAAATGCTATTGACATTTGTGACTCACTGCCGAATTACTCGTGTATCTTTTGCCAGAACTTACTAACAAATTTTTGATCTCGATCGGAGATAATGTGCAACGGCAAGCCGTGGTACTTTAGGACACCCTCAAAGAAGAGACGAGCGGTCTCCTCTGCGTTCACGTCAGTGGTTGAAGGAATGAAGTGTGTCATCTTCGTCAAAAGATCCACAACTACTAGTATTGCATCGTGGGCATGGATCGTGTCCAAAAGACCAGTAATGAAGTCTATGCTGGCATACTCCCATGGAGTCCCATGAATGCGAAGCTGTTGGAGGAGTCCAGCAGGCTTCTTGTTACTAGCCTTATTCCGAAGTCATGGGTCGCATGTCATGCAATACTTACGGACATCGACACTCCATCCTGGACACCAATAGTGGTTCGAGAGTGCCTCTCTGGTGTTTCGAGGTCCCACATGACCTGCGACCGGCGGGTCGTGGAATTGGGAGATAATCTTTGCTCGAAGGTCTTCCGAGTTTGGAAGAACAACTTGTTCTTCGTGCCAGAAGATTCCTGCGGCCTCCACCAAGCCGTACTTGTCCAGATTTTGAGAGTTTTGAAATGAAAAATGCACACAATATCCCATCTGGATATTGTTTACAAAACCGTTGTAATGGATGATTTCTCGTGGTGGTCGCCGCACAGGTACAGGGGGATCTGGTGATTGTACTGTTGTTATTGCAATGGCCATAAAACACCCACCAACCTCAGTGGTTGCTTTAATTTCCAAAGGCTTTCGGCTTAGTGGATCGGCCACATTGATGCGTCCTGGCCGATATTCCCATGTGAATGAGAATCGACTTAGGTATTTGCTCCAACACGCCTGTCCTCTTGACAGGTTCGGTTGCATTTGGAAAAAACACCAATGGATTATGGTCAGTCACGACTGTCACATCCCCTTCAGCACCCTTGAGGTAGCAACGCCACATCTTGAAAGCGTGTACTACCGCAAGGAGCTCTTGATCCTTAGTCGTATACCGCGTTTCCGCGGGGATAAGCTCCCGGCTCCCATACACAACTGGGTGACGGTTCGCATGAGGACGGCTCCGAGTCCTAGTACCAACACATCACATCGAACCTCCCACGGTTGTGATGGATCTGGAAGAGCTAGGACGGGCGCTATGGATAGAAACTCTTTGACATTGAGAAAAACGTTCTCGCAATCAGATGTCCATTCCCAGTACACGTCTTTAGACATGAGCCTGGTTATCGGTGCTACCAGGGTCAAATATCCTTGCATAAACCGACGAAAGTAGTTTGCAAGACCAAGGAAAGACCGAATCTGCCCAATATTTTCAGGGCGTGGCCAGTCTATAACGGCTTGGACCTTTTGTGGGTCAACAAGGATGCCATCTTTGCCGACGATGTGTCCAAGATATTCGATCTCATCTTGTGCAAACTTGCACTTGCTCACTTTCGCATAAAAGTTTTGTTCCCGAAGGATTGCGAGGACTTCACACCTATGTTCTATATGCTCTTCCATTGATTTGGAGAAAACCAGGATATCGTCCAGGTAAACCAAGACAAACTGACCGAGTTGCTTGGCAAACGTTCGGTTCATTTCTCCTTGGAAGGTTGCCGGGACATTCGTAAGCCCGAAGCATAACACCCAGAACTGATAGTATCCCATGTGTTTTTGAGACGCAGTTTTTGGAATATCATCTTCCATGATGCGGATTTGATGGTACCCTTGGACAAATTCAAGGACAAAAACACTTTTACCCCTTGGAGTTGGTCAAAAAGGTCCTCAATCCGCGGTAAGGGGAATAGATCTCTCACCGTCTGCTTGTTCAAGGTACTCTTTGATTTGGCGTTTGGCCTCTCGCCATTCTGCTGGACTAAGGCGATACATGGGTCTGAAAGGAGGAGTCGCCTGCGGTTGCAACGGAATCGTATGGCCCATGTGTCTTTCTGGTGGAAGCCCAGCCGGTGAGTCTTGGAATACATCCGAGAACACTGCCAATAGAGTTTTGATCTCTTGTGGTGCGTCTTCCTTCACGTCGTCCTCCACATTCTATCACAGAGCTAAGAAGTATCGACAACCTTGTCGAAGACGTCTCTTGACTTGCATCGCAGATAAGCTGGCATGGACTTTCAGTCGGGTCGGTAATAATTCCATACTCGGAATCAACGTAAAGCGATGCTCTCCTTTTCGGAGGATCAAACACTTCAAAGCACATTAGAGCGTTGTTCTCACAGAGCCAGGGATTGCCTAACACCATGTCAAAAAGGTCAAGAAGGTTGAGTACGTTCAACGTGACACTCTGTGTATATCCTTAAAGATAATTTTTTGCTTTACACGTACCGATCACGGGTACCGTACAGTTGTCACCAACAACAACTGCGCCATTCGATGGCTCGTACTTCAGGCCAACCTGTCGAGTAAAGCCAAGGTTAACAAAAGAGTCGTCTCCTCCAGCGTCCGCAAGTACATTCACGGGAGAACCAGCTAGGTGTCCTTTGAACTGCATCGTCATGTTGCCTCCACTCTTCCGAGTGAACAGGCTCAATGATGGCAAGCCGAGTTTGTAATAAACACGGAATCTAGATGGTGGACGCCGCAATTTCCATGACTCACTTACTCTAGTCCGCATCTTGTGTGCACGTGTGAATTCTGCTAACACTTTCCACTATCTAAATTTCACTGGGTCGAAATCGTCGATTAAAGGTGTCGCAAACGTTATCGAACTCATCACTTTGAGGGTGTTTGCTTCAATCAGTGTGTTACACAATTCTTGCACAGTGGTCGGTGTCACCACCTCTAAGCAAGTTTGATCATGCATCTCGTCTGGTGATGTAAGATTTAGTGGGCAATGTCGATCAGCAAGTGCAGAATGAGGTTCAATGAGAGGGGAGAAAACAATGGAGAAATTTGAACTCGTCAAAAACTCAAATTGTTTAATATCCTCATCTAAAAACATGAACCCACACTCGTGATCCAGTCTTACCCCTGAGTGGTCCCCACTAACGTCACTCAGGGGTTGGAAAAACCCGCCCCACGGCCTTGTCCGTTACCACTGCCGGGCCTATTGCCGCGACCGCGACCCTGTCCACGGCCTTGTCTGCGGCCTCCTGCTACACCCTCCCCATGAGGTGCTGCTGCTGCGGCTAACGCCGCAGACTCTTGTCCACCACTAGCAGCCTCAGGGCTCTGAGCCCTAAAGTGACCAGGCTGCATACAGTTGAGGCGCAGTCCGTCGCTGTCATGGCGCACTTCTTTGCACTCGCTGCCATTTTGAGGATGTTTATTGGCATTCTAGCCATGTCCGTGGCCGTGGGCGCATGTGGCACATTCAACGACCGTGAAGGTGGTCTTGACTGGGGGGTGCATGGCGCTCGAAGACATATGACGTCCCCCCCCCTCCCCTCCCCTTAGTGAATGTGGTTCTCCATCACAGAGATGCGCTGTGAATGCTTCCTTCTAAATGTACACAGGAACTACATTAGACACGGACGCCCTCTGCCAGCTAATCAATCTCTGGGGGATCTTCTCGCATTCTTTCTGGTCGTAATTGACCTCCTTCCCTCCTCCTC
>SZWC01037024.1:0-13358 GCA_023375785.1 Penium margaritaceum | reverse complement strand
GAGGAGGAGGAAGAGGAGGAGGTGGAGGAGGAGGTGGAGGAGGAGGAGGAAGAGGAGGAGGAGACAGCGTGGCAGACAAGGAGAACGAGAGGCAGGAGGGAGTGGGGGGGGGAAGGAGGAGGAGAGGAAGGAGGAGTGGGGGCAAAGGAAGGAAGCATGTAGGGAGGAACACCATGTGGTGCAAAAACTTTAAAAGAGATGTGGGGGAGGGAACAGCAAATGCCACAACTGCAGAAAGCTGCCACGCCGTGCTGCTGCCGCAAGAGGAGCAGCAGGAGCAGCAGCAGCAACAGCAGCCAACGCCAGCAAGGCCAGAACCATGAAGAAGAAGAAGGAAGACTGTGACCACCACAAGAGAATATGGGGAGCAGCTCGACGCTAGGTGGTGTGGAGAAAGTGCGCCACAAGCGAAGTCTTTTCCCAGCAAGCAAGCTGGGAAAAGAGAAGGCGGGAAAGCAAGTAAGCCGACTTGTTTGGACGACAATTTGGCATGTCGGGTTCAGGTTCGTTTGAGACACACTTTCGGTGACACGCCGCTCCAAACAGAATGAAACGAAGCCAAGACACAGTCCCGGAAAGCACCTGCGGACGCTTTAGCGGGACCGTCGTGCGAGTGGATAGAGCAGGCGCGAATGAGCGATCCTGCAGCGGGAGCAGCAGCAGATGCTGAAGACACCGCTGGAGTCCTCGCAGCGGCTGCGGCAGCAAGGGCGCCGCGGCCCTGCAGCAGCAGACGCGTGACGGATCCGCGCACCATGGCGTCCGTTGGCTAGCCTTCGCGCTGACAACGGTGACGTAGAGAGGCCCAGCTACACACGAGAGATGCGCGGGCAGCGGGAGATGTTTCCCTACCTTTTTGCAGAGGTGACGGCTTCCGAAGAAGCTTCTTCGCTCTCCTTCATGCTCGAGCAAAAGCAGAGGTCCACGCACATTTCATCTTTGAACGTTGGGAGGTGAACACACTGCAGGTAATTTTCCTTTCCGGACACGTCTTTAAGCGCATTGACGGCAGCGTAAAGAGGTCTCCCTAATGTGCTCCAACATAAAACGTCCAGTTCATACGTGAGTCCTTAAACTCCGCGCCTGGGAATTTCTGTCCATGCATTCATGGCCCACCGAAAATTTAAAAAAATCTTCTTACCCCGTTTTACGGAGGGCGTTTTAGCCACCTCCCTCGGCCTCTCATGTTCAACTTCCGAAGATTATAAAAAATCGTCTTTCTAATTTGGCACAAAAAAACATTCAAAAAATTACTGAATATACAGAAGAAAAAAAATATAATTTCTCAAAGTCACTAGAACCTAATGAAATAGCGCTTCAGCATTCTCCATACCCGCCGACTTCTTCGTAACGTTTCCGAAAGCGACCACTCACCACGCAATGACTCGCGTGTTTCTCCAATCAAGAACCTAAAACCCTACACATGCATCATTATGATTCTCTTCATTGTGTACATGCTCGACTTGTTCAACACTTGTTATCGAAATACACCTTCAGTTAAAATACAAAGAAGCCCTTTCTCCCCATTCCCCTCACCATCTTCTGCTCCTCACCTCATCCCAGTGATCCACCCACATTCCAATCGACGTGAAGCTTTGCATTAGAGCGCAACAGCACTAGAGGGGCAAACACCACATTAACTACAAGGCAACAATCCCTCAGGACTTGCCAGCACATCTCCACCATTCACGAGTTTGCACACCTCGCGACGACAACGGTGGACTAACCGAGCGTAACCTGCAACAAGCAAAAGTAATCGGAAGAAACTCTAAAGATAGACGATCAACACCATGAGAATAACGAAGCTTTCAGAGCCAACCCAGCAATAGCAGCAACATTTGCGACAAATGGCGCAACACCGACGACCCTGACAACCAACAAGGTGACAAACCCCTAGGGCTCACCAAAATTTTCACTCCCGCCATTGTCCACCAGGTCGAGACTTTGCATGATGGGAGGCACCAAGAAGATCGATAAACGACTCCCATGAAGCGCCTAACCCCTCCACCAAATCAATGAGACATGATTTGACTGGAGGACTCCACAATAAACTAGATGGACTTCACGCGCAACAAACCTGCACGCATTCAACAAATGAACAAGAAGTCAGACACACGATGAATGTTTCACCACTTATGTGAGCAGTTAGCCAGATGAAGTACACGCGACGTTTTCACAAAATCATCACCAACCATGATCTTACCTCCATAAAGCCATATTGCACTATTAGGGCTTCAAGCAATGCATTCATCGAGAAAACACCATGTTTGGCATGAAAGACGACCTTCCACCAATGTATGCATCAACCAATCGCATCGACAATGCCGACTACAACACTCGGATACATGAATCCAACGGCTGACGACCTCGACACTAAAACATCTATCTTGGCAAAGACAATTAGCACCCAACAAAAGCCTCGACTCTGATGAAGATTGACACCATCAATAAGTACATTCAACGGCTCTTCTAGACTTGTGGGAAACCGGAGCACATTTTGCATGACTGTTGTGAGAAAATGCATAGAAGCTTCCTAGCGACACAGCCGCTGACTAACGTCAGTGCCTGGTCAGACGGTGACGACAGTCACAAGTCGTGCACACAACGACAAGGGTCTGGCTAGGAGACACAAGGCAAAGTGTCAGAATGCTTCAATCGCATTTGCAGAGAGAAATGACAAATGAAAGGTCCATGGCATAAGTACCTGCCGCGGCACACGGCGGGTGTCACACGCAGCAGTGCAAGGTTTGTCCTAAAACCGGCACAAAACCACTGTTTTGGCCGTAACTCTGTGCACACATGTCAGAACGCTACGCCGTCTGAACCTAGACGTGCAGAATCACAAACCGGACGCTACGACTGGTCACATGCATGCATCCGGCATCAAACGGTGGACACACATTGCAAAAACATGCAAATCAGGCCCACAGCCAACCCACCGATTAAGTCTTGCGCACTGCAAAAAAAACTGCAGAAGGTCCAGGGTAGCGTCCAGAGCTCTGGAATGGTTGTCGGTCAGCTCCAACCTAGTAATCCGCCACCAGATGACGCACCAGTACCACCACGGTCCGCATCAGGGATCTGCACGAGTATGGACACGGCCGAGTGGTCACAATAAATTGTACAGGTCAACAGGAACGTCACAAATCACAACACTCCCCCATGACCCGATGGTACGCATGTCCATACACGTCCAGCACTGACACGAGCACGAGAACCAGTGGAACGACAGATGTGACACGGACACAGACACCGCCCCACACTCAACCACTCTCAGGCAAGGGGCGAAGTCCGACAGAACAAATGACCACTAGGAACTTTCTGCGCAATAGTGCCTTCGTCAAGAAGTCAGCACACTTTATGTCAGTGCCAACCCAAATGACAGAGATCACGTGTCGCTCCACCAAATCAAGCACAAAGTGATGCTCAACTGCAATGTGCTTTGTGCGAGCATGAAAGACACCAGAGTTCTCCGGAATGGCAAGAGCACTCTGGTTGTCGCAACGGAGCACAATGGAAGGTACTGACTGACCCAGCTCAAGGATTAGGCGCTGTAGCCATATCGCCTCAGCAGCCCTTGCACCCAGAGTGACATACTCTGCCTCCAATGAGCTACGTGCAATGCAGCCCTGCTTCCCGATGCGCCAGGACACAGCGGTACCACCGAGTAGAAACACGTAACCGGTGCGACTGCGTCCATCTGGGCTCCACGCCCAGTCGCTGTCAGTGTACCCATCAAGGACCACTGAACACTGCCGGCAAAAGCAGAGTCCGAGATACGGTGTGGAGACCACGTACCGCACCACTCGCATAGCCACGTGAAGGGTTCTAGCACGTGGAGCCTGCGAAAACTGGGCAAGGAGGTTGATGGCAAATGCGATGACAGGACGTATGGTAGTGGCCAGGTTCATCAGACATCCGATGAGACGGAGGTACAAGGTCACATCCACTGTCTCCCCCAGTTCTATGGGATCGTCCACCTTCAGGGCCTCCTGCTCGTCAGGTGTGAGAGGTGTAGAGGCCATGGGCACTGCGCCGAGGAGGTCGCAGAAGCGCTCCCCCACAACCCGTGCGTATCTGGCCTGATGCAGTAGTAGAGTACAACGTCTGCAGTCTCGCACGATCTCCATGCCAAGGAACACCGCTGCAGGACCAAGGTCCTTCATCCTGTAGGCACTGTGGAGAACGTTCTTGGCCTCCTTCATAGCCTCCAGTGAAGGAGATGCAATCAAAAGGTCATCGACATAGACCAGGATTGCAGTGAACCGCTCAGGCGTCCGTCGGATGAAGAGAGAGGGATTTCCCTCGCTCTGTACATATCCCACATGAGTCAGTTTGCCAGTGATCTCCTAATTCCAACACCGACTTGCCTAAGCGCCAGACTTTGTCACCGTCCTCAAAGCCGGGTGGCTGAGCCACGTAGATCTCCTCATCCAGAGAGCCGTGGAGGAATGCATTGTTCACATCCATCTGGTGTAGTTCCCAGTCATGCTGAGCCACTACACCAAACAGAGCTCGAGCTGAGGTCATGGGGCCAATAGGGGCGTAGGTGTCAGTATAACCGATGCCCTCAATCTGAGAGTACCCCTTGACGACAAAGCGCGTCTTGTGGCGTTCCAGTGAGCCATCTTGCCTCTCTTTCTTGCAAAAGACCCATTTGACCTGAATAGCCTTCCTCCCAGGTGGAAGGTTGACTAGCTTGTAAACTCCGTGCTCTCTGATGGCGCGAAGCTCATCCTCGCAGGCAGGACGCCAAGCGTGAGCATCCTGTGATGAGAGAGCTTCCCTTAGTGTGCCCGGGTCAGGCGCCAAAGAGGGAGAGCTCTACATGGCAAGAGTGCACGCCTCGTTGCTAGGTCTGACGATCACAAGATCGGCTGCTGCATCACAAGCGATGTGAACCTTGTGAGTGACGAGATCGTGCCCTACGGGACACGCTGGGTGTACCTCTGTGTACTCAGTGCCGACACTCACGCCTAGAGCCTTTGTGCTGGGATTACCACTCGCGATACTGCGAGTGGAGCGCCTGGGTGCAGGATCAGACACTCGCTGAGCTCTGGAGTCCAATGGCCGAAGACGACTGCCACGCTCACGGGAGTAACGTGGGCTCGAGGGGCGCACCTCAGGCTCAGGAACAGGCACAAGCGCAGCTGGGGAGGGCTGAGGCAAGAGAGCTGGTGATGTCTTTCGAGGAGATGCGGGTGTGGGAGACACGTGACTCGAGGTGACAATAGGAGAAGGTGAGGCAGGGCCATTCACAGAGGCAGGAGTGCCGATGGACACAGGTATGGTCAGAGGAGTACGCACATGTGGAGGATCATGCGTAATGAGGGATACGAGGGAACGGGAGTAGAATCCGGCGGTGCTGGAAAGGTCTCAAGGCCGACAACGATGATTGCTGGGTCATCAAGAGCCGGAGACCGCGAAGTGGAGGGAGCTCAAACGGACACATCAGCCAGCCGAGGGGTGCTCGCAGGCGCAGACTCCCCCATCCGGCGAGAGACCTCACACGCAGGAATGTGTGTGACAGCCAGCAACGTCATCAATTTCAGATCACGGTAGGTGAGGGACTCAAAGAAGAGTGCTCACGGGACTCAACAATGCGACGACGAGCAGGGTCTCAATAACGCCAGGCCTTTGACCGCGGGGAGATGCCGATGAAGGCACACAAGCGGCCCCGCGGTGAGACCTTGGACTCCTGCTGGTCCTCAGTGTACCACACAGAAGCCAAGGATCCCCATACGTGAGCGAGGCGTAGGTCAGCACGGTGACCGAACCAAAGCTCAAACGGTCTGACGTGGTCCGGAAGGGGACCATGCCGGAGGCGGTTTCAGACCCAAGTCATGTAGTAAAAGCTCTCAAAAGCGAAGGACTCTGGGAGATTGCACTCAGACTGCATCATCCTCCATGATGCAGTTCCAACGCTCGGAAACACCGTTCTGCTGAGGAGTGGCAGGAGTTCAGACCTCGTGAAAAATCCCGTGCTCATCGAAGAAGCTATCCATCTCGCCTAGAAACTTGCCATCACGATCCGAGCGGAAGGTGTGCAGCGTGTGGTGGGACTGATGCTCAGCCATCACTAGCCAGAGGCGAACCGCGAGAGCGGCGTCACTCTTCTGGCGCAGGCTGTAGACCCACCGCATCCGAGTGAAGTCATCAGTCAGGGTCAGGACGTATCGACCCCGATCGGACAAAGAGTCGACAAGAAGAGAACCAAGGAGGTCCAAATGGACTAACTCGAGAGGGCGAAGGGCGCGAGAGCGGGAGTCAGGGTAAGTGCAGTGATGCATCTTACCCTCGGCATAGAAAAGGCAGTCGGTCTTGGGCGGCTTCTCGAAAGAAGCCGCATCAAGACCAAGAGCGGGCTGTGTCCCAATGAGCTTCAACACAGTGTCGGAGCCCACATAACACACACGGCAATGAAGCAATTGCTGGTGCTCAAGAGACAGGACACAAGTGATAAAAACACGAGCTAAAGGGGAGGGAGAGCAAGGAGCAGAAGTCCGGGAGACACGATAGAGGTCATCCACAACATAGGCACGAAGAACAACGCTACGAGTGTCAATAGCAGTCACAGTCGCGGACTCGGCAGTGTGCTCCACGCGGAGCCCCATCAGTGTGAAAGCACGTAAAAAAGCAAACTGAGCTCAAGGTCAGACACAAACAGCGCCTCGGTGAGATACAAGGGGCCAGACGGACCATCGAAACGCACGACCCCAACACCCTCTGCTGGCAAGGACTGACCAGAGCCTGTGCGGACGGAACGAACAGACGCAAAAGGGCCGAGAACAACGAAATCACTATGACGACACGTCATGTGATGAGTGGCACCTGAATTGATGATCCAAGTGGCACCTGAATCACGACTGGAGGACGTCACTATTCAACAAGCAATGGAACACTCGGCCTCGGATGGACGCTGGGCAGCAGATGGAGAGGAACGACGAAGGACACAAAGGTGAGACTCATGAATCCAATCTCTAAAGTCAGGCCCATCGTCATCACATGCCAACTGTGCCCTCCCACACGAGTCATCCCGGGTCACCAAAACAGACGGACCGACAGTCTGTGAACCACCCGGCTGTGACAACACACTCACACCTCCCTGAAAGCGGAGTGCCAGAAGGTGGCGGAGCTCGGCGATGGTGCGGTCACGTGGGTCAGGATCGCCGCTGGTCTCTGGTGAAGAAGCGGGAACTGCTACGGTCGTGGGCGCTGCAGGTCCGGAGGATGTGCTGCTAGATGTAGACCGGAGTGCGTGTGCAGCCTAGAGCCCGCGAGCAATCCGTTCCCAGTCGAGCGGTTGCGGGCACTCGGTGTAGCAACGTGTGCCTGCACAGTTGTAACAGTGAACAGAGCGTTCATCGCTACTGCCCGATGACGACTGTGCTGCGGCTGCTGCTGGCCCGAGCCGCGTTTTTGTCGCCCCTTCTTCCCCTGTGCTGCTGCCGTGACACCTTGTGTCTGAGTCGGTGTAATCGAGGTGGAAGGGGAGGAGGAGGACAAGGCGGAGGATGGAGAAGGAGTCTACAGGAGGGGCGTCAGTGGTGATGCAACGACTGCTGCAGCAATGGAAGTCTCCTAATGAGCCACGGCTGCCTCACGGGCTGAAGTCACCTGGAGGAAAAGCTGGTGGGCCCAGGAAAGAAGCTGCAGTGAGGCCAAGAAAGACTCGAGCACGGTGTCGCTGTACCGCATGAAGATGTCTGTGTGTTCAAGGCAAATCCCGAGCATGATTGTGCGGAGCGCCCACATCTGTGTACCTCTTGATGTCCCAAGGCGCATGTAAATGCGCATGGCGCATCGCCAATAGTATGCTGCAGGCTCGGCAGGCCCATGGCGAAGGGAGTGAAAGACACGGTTGTGTGCAGCGTGGGTGGCGAGCGTCTCTGGAGCAAGCAGGGACACCGCTAGGTCCCAGCCCCCGCGTGGATGAGCGCCGGTGCCTTTGCCCGCCTCGCCAAGGAACGGGCGGAAGTCAACGACGGTGTCGCTCCGCATGGCGCAGAGGAGTCCACGCTTCACCCTAGCCGCTGTCAGCACCTGAGCTCGGTCCGTAATCTGATACGGATTGTGGTACTAGGGTCACACGCCCTCTCAAGTGGCCCAGACCTGAAAGAGGATCTCTCAGCAGTCAAAGCCGTCCTCGCTGACCTACCGAGGGGGCGACGTCTCGAAGTCCTTAAGTTGCCGCTCCGTAGGGAGAGCAACCAAAAGCTGGGAAGGACGAGAGATGGGAAAGACGCCGGGAAGAGGGAAGTCGCTAGGGTGGAGATCACGCGCCGATCAAGGCCCCCGAAAGTGGGATGTGTGTGGGGGCCGAGAGCTCTTCTGAAGCTAGCGGATATGCTCCTGAAGCACAAGAATCTCGCGCATGGGGGAGTCGCCCTCCATGCGTGGCATGTCTGGATCCTCGTCCCAAGGCTCAAGAGGTGGCGGGTCGGCTCCAACTCCTATCTCAGGTGCTGGAACTGCCTGTAGTTTAGAGGGTGCAACCCCGGCCGCTCCCAAAGAAGTCTGTCGTGGAGTCGTGGAATGACCTCGAAGAAGCTCGGTGAGTGTACGGATGGCGTTAGTCTGCTCCTGCTACAGTCGACGCATCTCGTCCTTCTAGTCGCAGGTCCTCAATGGCCTGCGAACGTGGGCTCATGACCCCTGAGGAGGAAGAAGAGGGATCTAGCACCTTTTTTCCCTTCTCGTCAGACGTAGCCACGGTACCGCTCATTATGGGCCGAGACGTCAAAGTGGTCGAATGGTAGAAAAGTGAGCATTTATCGAGGGGTTGAAACGCTAACAACTTTCGTCCCTCCGACAAAAAATTTCACTAAGGCAGGTGCTAACGTCAACAGAAATTTGCTGACGTTAGCAAGACCTGATGATGTCAGCAGGTCAAGATGTTGAAAACAGCTCGCCCTCCCTTTTTCTGTTGTTGTTGTCAACCCTCGCGATTGCTGCGCAAGCTAGCAGCCGCTCCGCAACAGCCGCGTAGGAGCTGCGCGGAAGCTGTGCGGAAGCTGTGCAGCAGCTTCTGCTCGGCTGCTACTGTTGTTGCGTCGTTAGCTACAGAAGCAGCCGCGGGGCTGCATGCAGAGCGACCGCCTGGCCGCTGCGCGCAAGGCTATGGCAGCAACCGCGTGCTGCTCCAACTGTTGTTGCACACTGTGGCTGCTGCACGCTGCTGCACCCGCTGCGCGCTGCTGCCACTGCTACTGTTGCGCTGCTACTGTTGCCATTGCTCCTCCTACGCTACTGCTGATGCCGTTGCTGCTACCGTTGATGCCATTGCTGCTGCCGCTGCTGCTGCACTGCTACTGTGTCGCTGCCGCTGCTGCTGCTACCACCGCTGCTACTGCACTACTACTATGCTGCTGTCGCCGCACACTACTGCTGTGGTGTTGCTGCCGTGCACTACTGCCGCCGCTGTTGATGCCACTGCTGCTATGCTGCTACTCTGCTACACTGCTACTGCTGCTGAATGCTGCTAGCGACTGCAGTCTCACGTGGTGATGGTGAGCGACGTCGACGCCGGTCTGCTGTCGTCGACGGGTCTCTATGGATCTACTGTAGCCGTGGCTCTTACTACTGCTCCTCTGCTGCGTCTCTACTGTGCAGCTTGGTAAGAACTCTCTCACCGCTCTGATACCATGAGAAGATGCATGGAAACTTCCTAGCGACACAACCGCTGACTGGGCGTGCCTGGTCAGACGGTGACGAAAGTCACAAGTCGTGCATACACCGGCAAGGGTCTGGCTAGGAGACACAAGGTAAAGTGTCAGAATGCTTGAATAGCATTTGTAGAGAGAAATGACAAATGACAGGTCCATGGCATGAGTACCTGCCGCGGCGCACGGCGGGTGCCACACGCGGCAATGCAAGGTCTGTCCGAAAACCGGCCCAAAACCATTATTTTGGCCGTAACTCTGCGCACACATGTCAGAACGGTACGCCGTCTGAACCTATACATGCAAAATCACAAACCAGACACTACGACTGGTCACATGCATGTATCTGGCATCAAACGGTGGACACACAATGCAAAAACATGCAAATCAGGCCCACAGCCAGTCCACCGATAAAGTCCTGCGTGATGCAAAAAAAGTGCAGGAGGTCCCGAGTAGCGTCCAGAGCTCAGGAATGGTCTTCGATCAGCTCCAAGCTGGTAGTCCGCCACCAGATGACGCACCGGTACCACCAGGGTTCGCATCAGGGATCTGCACGAGTATGGACGCGGCCGAGTGGTCACAGTAAATTGTACAGGTCAACAGGAACGTCACAAATCACAACATGTTGAAGGCGGCAACAACAGGCGAAAAAGGTCGAGAAGTCACAACGAAAAGATGAGCCTGGAAACGACAAAGGGCATCAGTACATGCTAGAACTCATGTCCCTTTGGAAAAGTCTGCGCCGAACGATCGCCCAAGGATAAACCATTGACATACGACTGCGGACCCGTCGACTTTGGAAACGACTCCACTTGCAAATTAGAGACCTACATTGCACAATGTTTTGGAGGACTTGCCCAACGATTGATGAAAAAATCATTCCCATCCAACATTTCCTATACAGGCACGATGCACATGTAGACCGCAGCAGTGGATCGATCTACGTCATGATAAGCGGCAAAAAATGACACCAACTATGGGAAGCACCGAAGGTGGAAAGAGTAGTGGCAGTTGCATATTTCAAATAAACGCCAGCCAGTATTCATGGATGTTGCTAAAGAAAAAGACGGATAGGTCAAGTTTGGCTAAGCTACGTTGAAGCAAGGGAAGTAGAGGAACTTGAAGCAACAAAAACGAGCGCACATGACTCAACATTTCACAACATCAAAGCCATCACATAGGATTTTGCACCAATCATTCAGGATTTTGAAGAGATTTTCCCAAATGACCTACCCCAAAAGTTACCTCCATAACAAATCCTCGATGACCAGATAGACCTCAAGCTAGGGAACTAACCAATGGTGAAAGGTACCTATCGAATGAGAGACCATGAGCAGACCAAGCTCAAAACACAAATTGATGAGGAGATCGTTTAGGAGTTCATTACACCATCCACGTCACCCTACGCGGCACCTATACTTAATAGACAGAATGGAGAGATGCATACTTGCGTCCAGCATTTAACAACATCACAAAAAAACCCGCTACTCCTTGTGAGAAAACAAACTTTTGGAACAAACCCGCATGGAACAACTCTTCATCGAAACGGACCTATCCAACAACGAGCTCAAGAAATGTCGGGAACTCAACAAGAGCTTCCCCGTCAGAGACATTACTCCTCTACCTCCTCTACCAGAAGATGGGGATACGGAGTATGTGATTGAACACATCCCCAGACATCGACGCCGTGGAAAAACGACTGAGTATCTTGTCAAGTGGCACGACTAAAGCACTGCGCTCAACGTTGTGAGCCCTAGACCACCTTCAAGACATCAATGATATGATCGATGGCTACCACTATTGTCAGCGACCTATGTCTGCTAATGCGCTAGGACGTCGTGGTTAAAACATGTGGAAGTGTTACGTCCGAGACGTGCATGAGTGTATTAACTTCGTGACTGGGAACTTCTTTCCTTAAATTCATGGCCCATTACGCGTCAACTTTAGGATTTTGCGCTGTTTGGCCAAGGGCATTTTTGGCCATCTGTCTCAACCTCTAGTCTTTTGTTCTTGAAGGTTCTAAGCCTCCGACGACGTTCTAGAATGGTGGACATAATTTTTACAACCGGTAATTATGTTTTGATACTTTTCATTCAAATCATCAATGGTGCTATGCCTTTATATGAAACTGTGCTTCGATGTTCTCAAAACCCCCAGACTTCTTGGCATAGAGTCTTGAAACGATCACCCACGATAGTCACGTTGCGTCGCATGCAACGCACTGAAGCACGAAAATCTCGGCTCGTTCGGTAAAGACCCATCATATGTGTCACTGTGATTCTTGTCATTGTATGTATGTCCTTGACTTGTTCAACACTCATCATCGAAGCACAATTACTATTGAATAGAAATAATCCATTATCATCATTTCCTATGATGTTATAATTCCCATAAACACATCCCTCTGGACCACCCAAGGTCTGCGCTGCGTGACAAAAACTAGATAACCTGATGGAAACAACAAGAGGTCAATGTTGCACGTAAAGCGTGCAACGGGTTTCATAGTAACTTAGTAACATTACTATATAGAACCATTGTAACATAATCTGTGCATATGTATGTCCATGTTTATATATATATATGTATATTTAAACATAAATCTTTACGTATATCTACATCAAAATCTACACCAATATCTATACTCATATGTGTATGTTTATCCAAGTTTATATAAAAATACACTTCTTTCTATATTCACATCTATGCCGATATGTGTATGCATGTGCATATCCACATACATATTTATATCCATGTCCATATCCATATCCATATCCGTATCCATATCCATGTCTATATCTATGTCTATATCTATATCTATATCTATATCTATATCTATATCTATATCTATATCTATATCTATACATAAACCTGTATCTTTATCTATGTATATATCTACAAATACACTTCTATCTATATTCATATCTATGCCTATATGTGTATCCATGTCCATATCCACATGCATATTTATATCCATGTACATATATGTATATATCCGTATCCATATCCATATCCATATCTATATCTTTATCTATATGTCTATGTATATACCTGTATTTTTTTCTATTTCAATATCCATGTCTTCGCCTATATTTAGATCTATNCGGAATAACTCGTGCGAACACACGAGTTCGAGGTAAAAACCCCCGGTTTGGGTCCCAAAACCAGGGGTTTGGCTAAAAACGGAAATGGGCCTCCGGAGACTCGAAATATTCGAGTCTCCCTGCTCTGGGTCGTTGATGACGATTGCCCCTCAGTCTCGCGAAGGGGGTAAACCCCTGACGCGGACTGAGAACGCCATTCTGCGAACTCCGACGACGACTTCAGAGCAGGAGCTGGAGACACGGCCCGTTACAGTGGTTCTCAGAGCGAGACGACCCTCGCGACCAAGGGTTCGACGGAAACGGCGGCTACGACATAGATAAAACGCCGCCGGCAGCTGCAAGCAGCAGCAAAAACGCCAGAACGGACTACGGCATCCACACTTCACGGATTGGAGCGCCGAAAGTTGCGTTAGAGAGCTTGAAAAAAGCTCTACTTCGTGGAGATACTTTCTTCCAGCATCTCCACAGTTTCAGGGGGCTAGGAGGATTTTTGTGGGGCGGGTTGGGGAGTTCCCACCTCTAAAACCACAAAATCCTCCTCATTTTCAAGGCTCCTTCCGACCTCCTTCATCCAAAAAATTGGGACAGCGTCCCT
>SZWC01037022.1:0-14215 GCA_023375785.1 Penium margaritaceum | reverse complement strand
CTGTCTCTCTCTCTCTCTCTCTCTCTCTCTCTCTCTCTCTCTCTCTCTCTCTCTCTCTCTCTCTCTCTCTACTGCACGTTCCAAGCTCTTGCACCGCCACTTGTGTCACATTCATACCACTAGCATTGAAATTTTTCTAGGCACTCAGTGTTTTGGTGGGATGGGCACTTCCACATTCCCTGCACCACGTCTCGTTGACCTGCTTGGCTCTGTTGAGGGAAGAATGCATTACTCTCCACCTTCCACTTCTGAGTCCCACACTTCACATCCTCTTTACCTTTTCCATGCTTACATCACGGGGCCTTTACCTCATGACACCTTATGGGGCTTGGGCCACTGTTTTTAGCATTCCACCAATGAGTACTCTCGTATGTGCTAGGCCTTTATCATGCATCAGATCAGTGATGTCCACTCAGTCTGTTAGTTGTGGCTTCTCCAAGCCGAGCTGGCGTGTGGCCGTCCTCATTCTATCTTGTGGTCGGATCATGGAGGTGATGCCTTGGTCTACTACATGTTTTCTTGCTCCCTGCAGAGTGTGTCGAGAGGCCTCGTCCCCTACTTGTATTAAAGAACGTAGTCTCATAACGATAGAAACATACTCTTGCTTACTATGTTCATCCTTTATGTCTAGTCTGAAACATCTCTTCTCCTTTGATGCCATGTCTCATATGATTTGGGTGTAGAACTGTGCCCCACACAATCCACCCCTCGCCAAGTTGCACCCTTTGAAATTTGTTTTGGCCATTTGGCTGACCTTTGTCTCGTGTGATCTGGGACTATGTTATTGCCATCTAGCTCCCTAAGGACCAAAACGACGGCCAACTCTCTCATTTTTCCCATTTGCATTTGTTCCTCGGTGCCCCTGCCCTTGCCAAGGCCTAGCACTTGTAACACCCAGATTGGTAGTGCGTCTTTGAATCACGTCAGACACTCCCATTCAAGCATGCCTTTCAGTGTGTCTTTTTTTTGTCATGTATCCCCACTCCCACTCTACTCACTTTGTCAGCTTGGGGGAGGTATGCCTTGATCAACCTATGATCCCGAGAGTGCAACTCATTCAATCACTGCATCCTCAGTGTCACCGGTGTTGCCATTTGCCTACTCTACCTCTTGGTTTCTACCCCCTTCTTTAGAACCCTCCCATCTGCCAGGGTCGGTGTTAGAGTCTGAGTCAGAGCGGTTGCCTGAGTCAAAGTCATATACACTCCCTTTGGACCCCGTACATCCTCTTAGTATCAAGATTCAGATGCATCACCGGTGCCTCTATTCCATTCTTCAACACCCACACAACATGTCACTACTACTCCCTTAAATTCTACATCCTAGTCTTCTACCCCCTTTTCTTGCTACACCTATTGCTGTTATAGAACATGAAGTGCATAGAAAAAGAGTTTGTTCACTCCTTTTGTAGCCATTCTCATAGCTGGTCATACGGTGTAACATGTCTCTTCCCTCTACAAGACCATCTAGGCATCCTTGTGGGCTCGTCATAGGTATGTTTCATCCAAAAGTTGCACTGTAGTATTTCCTTATCATTGGAGAGTTATGGAATGTCATTGCTTCTTTGGTGTCTAGTTATGTGGCTATATGCTTTGTCGCTAGGGGGCTTTCTTTGCATCCTTTTGAGCTCGTGACTGGATCTTGGGTCATAGACGGAGTAGCTGCTTCTATCTGGAAAAAGTCTATGCATGGAACTGGAGTTGGATGACCCATCAACCGGCATAAGGTTCACATGACGACTACGGGATTCTCTTAGATCCCTAGAATCAAGATTTCCAAGCATTCACACCATTTGGCCATTGCACCATTGCTCGTGTTTTCCAAAGTCTTGTTGCATAGCATGACTATGAGCTAGTGCATATGGATGCAATCAGTGCATTCTTGCATGGCAGGCTCAAAGAGGAGATCTATATGGTTCAGCCGCTGATGATCAGTCATGACATAAAAAGGGTCTAGCGCTTGCGTAGACAAAATCAAGCAGTGTCTAGGGTTCTGAACATGGCAATCACCTCCACCCTTGCGAGGGGAGGCTACCGACGCAATGTAACTAACCATTAGAGCCCCTCGTGGCGATCCTTGTCTATGTGGATGATTCAGTTATTGCCTCCCCTCGTCTAGCCGTTGTTTGTTTAGTTGAGATACCTTTTTAGTCCACCTCAAGAATGAAGGATCCTAGTCTTGCTCAATTTTTTCTTGGTATGGAAGTTGAGTGTGGTCGTCAGCGATACACTTGACATGCTCACAAGGCTTCTTATGCTCGTAACCGGGGAGAATGCTTTGATCAACGTGGACTGCTCTTTCCATTGCATCTACCCCGGTAACTCAAACAAGCCAGAGCATGCCTAAGTCATTCGATGTGTTGTAGCTGGAGGACATGGTGGATGAAGCCAACAAAATCAGCATTTTGGTCTACTAATGTACCTTACGATGACCATGCGCGCTGATGTGGCATTTGCGGTGACCCTTTTGGGCTTGCCCTTTCACTAGCTATTGCAGCAACAAAGGGCTTGCCATCTCAAGGCAAACCTATGTGTCATTTTTTACAAAATCTCCACCGGGAAAGTTGGCATGTACGTAACCTCTGTGATTGTTGTTGGTAATACTAATAGCGATTGGACAAGTAACATAGACACCAATAGTCATTCTGGATACATCTTCCTTGTCGGTGGAAATTCTCTCTTGTGCAAAAGTGGGAAACATGGATGTGTGGTGCACAGCTCTAGTGAGACCAAACATGTCACACACGGTGCAAACCAGTGTGAGAACATCTGGTTGTGATGCTTTCTTCAGCATTAGCGCATGCGTGTTCACTACACCATCCTGCGTTGTAACAACAAAACCACCAAGGTCATTGTTGAGGACGATGGCATGCACTAGACACACCATGGACATCGACAAAGAGCATCATTTTGTGAGTTATGGTTAATCGTCCCATTTTTGTACACTTCGTAATGTGTGTTTATCATACATGCAATATGGTAGGTTCTTAGAAGTTCAAAAGTGTGTAGAAACTATGTTGTGTACCGTTTAATTGGTGAACAAAAGGTTAACATTTATAAAAGCACTTGTGATTTTCCGTGGTTTCCTGTGTATGCAATGTGTTCTGATTTTATGTCTTCAGATATCCAACATAACGTAGACGAGCCAATGAATGATACAATGGGTACATCTTTCATTTCTTACATATGTCAAAAACTAATCGCAATACTATGAGTTATTTCTTGACTCGATACACCATAGTTTGGACTATGCTTGAAAATTGTATGGGGCCGCTCGCGTCATTTGCTCAACCATCATGAAATCCATGGGCCCCTCCAAAGTACCTCAAGTATATCTGGGGAATGTATCTGGAGGTGTATTGTGGACATGCAACAAAATTGAACTTGTGTATATTAATGTTCCATGTCGTCCCCCTGCCCCCCCGCCCCAAAACGTGGAGTGTATGAGGCGAGTATAGCATGGATTGTATATGAAATGTCTATCGATACAAGACATGTGAACACTTATGTGGTACTCTCTCTTTGTCGACAAGTTTATGGATTCGATATCCCTCAAATACACACTCTGATACACCACCCCAATACACTTTCGTCCTGGAGGGGGGGGGGGGGTAGAGGACTATCCATACCTCCCGTCCACATTGAGAGTGTATTGTGGTGGTGTATCAGAGAGTGTGGCGGATAGACACTCAGAACTACGACTTATGTATTTTCAATAACCACCGTCCATACGCATTCCATAACAGGACCCCGACAGCCAGTCGCGGACTCCCCCGAAGCACCTCGAGTGTTTCCGGGGAGTGTGCATGGGGGTGTATTGTGTAAATGCAAAGTGTTCAAACTTGTGTATTTCATTGTTCCATTTCCCATCCCCCCAAACACGTCGAGTGTAGTATGGAGTGTATTGGAAACTTTAATCGATACGAGACATGTGAACACTTCAGCGGTTCTCTCTCCAATACACAACCTCAATACACTTTCGACTTGGGGGGGGGGGGTAGAGGGCTATCCATACCCCCCCCCCTCCATATCGAGAGTGTATAGGGGCGGTGTAGCAGAGAGTGTCGCCGATAGACACTCAGATATACAACTTGTGCATTTTCAATAACCACCATCCATACGTGTTCCATGACAAGACGACGGCATCCAGTCACCCCCTCCCCCAAGCACCTCGAGTGTATATGGGGAGTGTATCTAGGGGTGCATTGTGGAAATGCAAAGTGTTCAAACTTGCATGTTCTAATGTTTGAAATCCCATCCCCGCTGTGCAACTATTGGGTTTGCTTCAAGTTTGGAAGGGTTCTCGAGAACGGGTTTGAGGGTTTACAATTGCAAACTTTTATACTGTGTTGTTTGATTGGTTGAACCGTCGGGTTTGTGCAGGTGCAGTGCTGACAAGGAGGAACTTGCCAGGCCCCGCTACCACAAGGCCTTGCAGGTGCCCGGGCAAGTAAGATCATAAAGCACCAAACCCCCGGTGCAATAAAGGGGTTTGCTTCTGGTTTCATGGCAAGAACTTGGAGGCAAAATCAACTGTTCTTGACGTTCTTGCTTTTGACATTGGCGATGCCGATCTCAACAGGGAGCGACGTCACTCTCAAAGTTGGCGAGGTTCGACTCCGAGTGAAAACTTGCCTTGTTACTTCCTAGCGGGCATTCTCGCCCTATACACATGGAGGCGAGTGAATGTTTCGGACCCAAAAACCCACAATTAAGCCTGCACACCAGTCCAGATTCGCGAATCTGGACTCGGAACCGGATTCGCCCATACGAGTCAAACCTTGGAACCGGGCACGCGAGTCTTTCTCGGGACTCATGAGTCCTTTGTTTCGCGAGTCCTCGAGCCTTGTTTCGCGAATCCACTTGTGGAATTCTGCACCATGGACATTTCAATTTGTGACAATGCGTACCTACTTAGTGTCATCACTATGAAGAAGAGTCGTGATGCTTGTGCCGATGTTTCTCGAAAGTGGTCGAAGTTGTCGCAATGTGCGAGACGGGTTGCCGGAGGGTGAGGGTAGTTGGCCAAAGTTTCCTCAACCGTCGGAGGTAGAAGTGGGGTCATGACACATAGTGGGCTATTTTTGTAATGACATAATGCCCATTCCAATGGTTTAGGGACTCAAGTACATTTGTTATGTAACAGGGTCCTTGACGCTCAAGCCGAACGACACATGTGAGGTTGCGTCATGAGTGGCTTCTACGAGAATCTCCGACGAGAAGTCGGGGAGCTTTGAGAATATTGATGCGCACCTTTATGAGAGTCCAGCGCAGTCAAGAAGTTGACTGAATAATGTAAAAACACTGATATAGTTTGTGATAGTTCTTTCGACCTTTATTGAAGGTGCTTGAAGTTGTCAAAAATGTCTGGAACGAAACACCAAAGGTCGAGGGTGTTGGCCAAAATGCCCTCGGCCGATAGCATGAAACTCTCGAGGTCGAGGCGTGGTGGGCCATGAACATAATGACAGCAATGCACACTCCTGGGGTTTTGGGAATCGTGTACGTCAAAGACGAACACCCCCTCCCTTTAAGACGCAAAGCCCAAGAGCATTAGCAAACGTAGACCACTGACGATGGTAGTAGCCGCCGATTAGATGATCGATGCCTCAGAGGTTGTCGTACAGCTCCCAACTATTGTGCGCAGCGTCGAAGCCGTGACACTTGACCAGATACTTGGTCATTTTCCCACGGCGTCAATGTCCAATGATGTTTTCAATCACAAACTCGATATCCTCGTCCACTTGTAGAAGAGGTGGAGGTGCAAAGTCTCTGTGAGGGACGCTCGTACTGGAATCCTGGAAGTGCTTGAACATATTGACGTAGAAGAGAGGGTTGATTGCCATTCTGTCGAGGAAGCAGATTTGAGTGACAACGGGGGTTTGCATTTGCTCGATCTCAAATGTTCCCAACCGTCGGGGGCTAAGTTTTTTAGGAAAGGATTCTTCCTGTCCTTGGAGTTTGATGTTCGTTGAATGAAGGAGGACGCGGTTGCGAACGCTAAACACATCACTGCTGTACTATCAGTCAGTTACTTGCTTTGGAACTGCTTGAGTCCTCACGTTTCCTCCCAAATGCTTGCAAATTCCTTTCGGTGGATGTCAACAACAAGGATGTTACTCTGACTTTGCAACCTAGCCAATGGGGAAGTACCTCCCTGATTCTTAACTTTGATTTTAAATAGCTATTGTGTTGTTGATTTTGAGGCACTTCTTTCTGTCGAAGAATTTGAAGGATCACATAATTATTTTAAAAAATGATTCGTCGGATTGAAGGGCGCATTTTAGGATTTTCAATAACCGGACGCATGTGCTGTTTTATACTGCGAGACTGATCAAATGACCATGCTGGTTGATATTTGTGCGAATCCAGCTCAACCTCCTCGCATTGTTGTATGGAGCGGCCGTCGCTTCAAGGTTTACCAGGTGACAGCCTGACAGGCTGACATCAGGCGTGCGAACAGCGCACCAGACTGTCTGTCGTGTGGTTTTGTGATTCTGAATGGCCGAAACTTGAGCGCGCGATGCACAAAGTGGTCGCTCCCACTGAAGGATCATCGAATTTCAAGAACGCAAAAACATCGAGCCCGTCCTTCCATCAAATTTAAAGTGCCAAGATTCCACAAATTCGAACAATAAGGATCACTTGAACAATTCATACCCAAAAAACCACATCAAAATTAAAGGTCACATAACTCCTAAAATCTGAAATGCTGAATTTGAAAATCAGGGGGGTACTTTACTGTAAACCGCTTCAAAAGGACTTTGCCAGTTGCGATAAAAGTGGTGGAGTTCTTTTTTAGTTTGGTGGCTGGAAAATTGGCAGCCTAGTCTGTGCCGTGCGGCTTGTATATTGTGAGGAAAAGCTGTTTGAACATCTGATTAGTCCGCACTATTTGCCTGTTGATTTGAGGATGTAATGCCATTCATTGCTAGATCCAACAGCCACAACGTATCCGCAATTCGTGTTAAAAACTGCTAATAAAGTGACAGTCTCTTTCGTTGATGATGGTACGTGGCATGCCACAAAGCCATTTGATTTGGTTTAAAAATGACCGCGTCGTTCCTTCTACGGTGAAGGTGGTCTTCCTTGGGATGAAGTGCGACAATTTTGTAAATCAATCCACCACAACAAGGATGGTATCATAGCCCTTGGGGATGGCGTGTTGTCCCATCTCAAAGTCCTTGCTAATGTCGGCCCATGATTCCGTCGGAACAAGTAGAGGTTAGAGTAGATAGGGTGGTCTCGTGCGACAAGATTGTTTTTCTCTGACATGTCTCGCACGATTTGCAGGAGTTCAACACGTTGGTCTGGATCTTGTCCTACCTGTAGTATTTTGCCAACTTTTTTAGCGTCTTGTCCTTGCAACATTGTCCACCTCAACCACTATTGTGGTGTTCTCTATAGCTCTTTGTTTGGTGGGACGATGATCTTGTGAGTGAATCAACGTCACCAGCAGGGTCATTGAGTCAAAACTTAGTTTTGTCGTACCCGTCAAACTCCTTGTATCCTTTCGTAAACAACCTCGTGAGGTACAAATCTCATTTGACGAGAAACGTGCTGATCTCAAGCTAAAGTTTGATCATGGACTTAGCGCTTTGGTATGATTTTTCTCTAGGCTGATACTCGATGTCGTGGTTGAAGTTAGACTCCATCCATCAAGTTTTTTTACGACTGAGTCCCGAGATGTATCAACACGTTGTCTATGTAGCCGTTGATCACCGCTGAGCACTACCAATGCAATTGAAGCCTTAGGTACAATAGGGAGACCACATACCATACCACTCACGTAAGTACATGCATGGCTCTCTCATGCAGGCAATGTGAAACCAGGTTGTAACCAGGTTCATGAGAGATCCAATAATGCGTGAGTACAAGATCACGTCCACCGTCTCCCCTAGTGATGTTTTTTTATCCACTCTTCTCATCTTGACCATCTAGTGTGATGGTGGTGGAGGCTATGGAAAGAATAATTAAGAGATCACACAGTTGTTCCCCCACGATTGAGGTACAGGATGCATGATGAAGCAGGAGGTTACACTGCCTATAGTGATGTATGATTTGCATCTTGAGGAATGTAGGTGTAGGACCAAAGCCCTTAATCCTAGAGACATCCCGGAGGATTGGCTTAGCCTCCTTCACGACCTCAAAAGAGGGAGACAATGAGGTGGTCGTGAATGAATCCATCTCCGGACTACTCGCCAAGGACTGCTTCTCGCTGCCGGTTCCGCTTGCTTTGTTTGCCGCTATCATTGCAAGGTCTGTAATCTTCTAAACAGTGGAGATGCGGTGAGGACTTGTGCAAGGTTGTCACCACATAGTTAACTTGTAGGTTTTTCCCTCTAGCTCATTTGCGCTCTGATACCAATTGCTACGTTGAGCAGAACGTACATGCTTCATAGGAATGAGGTGCTGGAAAAAAAGACGATTCAAGGATTTTGGACATAGGATAATTTGTATTAAGCAAACAGTGTATTTTGATGAAACGTGTTGAGTGAGTCGAGCACATAAATACAATGTTGAGAAGAAGAATCAAGCATATGTGAGGTCTTTGGTACTTAAGCCATACGTGACTGCTTGAAGAAGCGTTGCCAAGAAGTCGAGAAGCTTCGAGACTGTCAAGGCATGCTTTGATAAAAGTATAGAACAGTCGAGAAGTTAAAAAAAAACATTGATATAGTTTGTGACACTTTTGTCAAGCTTTTTTAAGGTGGTTGATGTTGTAAAAAATGCCTGATACGACCACGCACGCGAATCCTGCAGTGGCAGCAAATGCTGGCATGGTAGGCTATGCGGTAGCTGGTAGCTAGTCCCAAAGGCTCCGACGGCCAAACTGGCCATAGGTTCGACGGCGGTAAACCAGGCGCCCCTACCAACGGCCTGAACGTCTACTACAAGAATGACACGTGACACCGAACGACAAGCGCGGATCAACAAGGAACTGGCAAACCATATCTCCGTACTTGAGGGAATCAATAGTCATCTGCTCCAACAACTCCATGTCCCGATGGAGGCTCTTCACAACGCAAGTGCACAAGAGGTGGTACTCGTCGAGAGAAATACCCAACTCTCAAAACCCAAATTTTGTCCGGTTCTACCTGAACCGTTCGATCCTCCAAATTCCAAAGGACCAATGGTTTGGATGTGGCTAACGAGCTTGGAGGTGTACTTCACCGTTGCTGGGTCAAGAACAATGAGAAGAAAATTGACCTAGCAGCCGTGCTTCTGCGTGGCACGGAATTTAGTTTGTGGCCGACCTTAAGGCCATCCAACGGTAGCAAGAGATCCGCAGGGCCTCATTAACAGCGAACGGTGCCCGTCTCATATCGCCAACCGTAGGCATTAAGCCCTTGGATCATATCAACCCACAATAGCAAGATGCGCTGACGCCACCAACCAGCTTGAGCAATTCTTTGCGCTCAATGCTTGCATGTTTTGGACGGATGAACGTGAAGTCTGGTACATGGTGTAAACTTCAACGTCTATAAGAGTAGTCCAGCGGTTAATGTACACACAGAGATTCTGCGAGATCATCACTGGTGCATCCATCGCCCCCAACGAACTCTGCTTTCACTACAACAACAGCCTCAAATGAGACATCCTGCAAGCGGTCACCATCTTTTGCATCCAAAACAACTTACCATAAATGATCAAAGCCACAAAAATGGTCAATAGCACCGACCACAACACTCAAATTGTGGAGTCCTACAGCTGGCAACCTCCCAACCATAGTCATCATGGGAACAGAAAAAGCCAGTCGGGGGACCCCTCGACTCCCATGGAAGTGGACATCGTCAAACAAAGAGACACGCGTACCTGCTACAGTTACGCAAAATTTGGGCATATTGCTCGAAACTTCAAAGGCAAGTAGCAGGCCAAAAGGGAGGGGGGCATTTACATCAAAATGAGTCGGGAAATGGCAAGGGGAATCAGTGAAAGGCGCGACTCTTATCCAAAAGGATCGATCTACACCAAACAATTGCCCGTCTGAATGGCTCACGATGCCACAGAGGGTTTCTGCGATAACTAAGTTTGACCAGCGTAATGAGGCCGACCAACCGGTAATACTACTGAAAGTGCAACCCAGAGGTTGCAAGAATTGCGGCATGATACTAGCACTAATAGATGGAGGGGCCTCTCACAGCTTTGTAAGCAATGACATGGTTTGAGAGCTGGGTTTGTAGACTGAACCAGGGGTGATTGAAGGCAAAACTTCCGATGGAAGATTGCAGACACGGAGAATCCGAGAACCACTATTTCTGCAAGTGGGAGACTTGCGGGATGTAATAGTCTGTAGGTCATGTATAACGAGTGACAAAAAATCATTATCAATGCGTAATTTCCTATACTGTTACAATGTACAGGTCGAATGGAACAGTGGCGACGTCTACATGTAGATCAATAGTGCCAAATGACATCTTCTATGCGTGGGACGGAAGATGACAATGGAAGTAGCAGAGGAAAGTACACCAACTGAGAAGGGATGACCTGTGCAATCAATGCTGCTCAACGTGGCCAAGCTCTATATATCATGAGGGGCTCGTGATTGGCTCGTACATCTTGAGCCAACGGAGGATGCGGAAGTGGCAACAGCTGACTCATCAGCCTTGTCAGCCTCATCGGCCTCATGGACATCAACGGAGTTTGTGATGGCTCTCGAGGAGTCCACACCTCTCATCTGAGAGTTTGCAGACGTCTTCCCCGCACACTCCCAATAACCTTGCCACCTTAGCAATACATCGACCATCACATCAAGCTGAAACAAGACAGCCAACCCACCGTTTATAGGGCCTATCACATGAGCAAACATGAGTAGATAGAGCTGGAAGAATAGCTCAACGAGATGCTCAGTCAAGGGTTCATCCGCCCATCCATGTCACCATACGCAACACCTCAACTTTTTGTGAAAGAGGAACTTGGCAAAATGCGAATGTGCATGGACTACCAAGCGGTGAACGACGCTACCCTCTTCCTTGAGCTTATGAACTTTTTGACCAACTCCAATGAGCCCAAATCTTCATCAAAATCAACCTACACAATGACTATCAACAGATCCAAGTGGCAGACGCCAACATCGAGAAGACGGCACTCCAAAAAAACTACAGACATTTTGAGTTCATAGTTATGTCATTTGGACTCACGAATGCCCCAGTGATGTTCATGGTGGCAATGAAAAACACATTTTGCCCGTACCTCGATCATTTTGTTGTAGTGTACTTTGACAACATTTTGGTGTACAACCATAACCCAAAGGAGCACAATGAACATCTCCAAAAGGTTATTGAATCTTTACAGAGAGAGAAATTATTCGGGAACCTCTTGAAGTGAGACTTTGGTCGCTGTTCAATCGAGTTATTGGGTCATGTCATCAACGACGGATGGATCACCATGGATCTAAAGAAGGTGGCAGCAGTTGCTGATTCAGCAACGCCAACCAACGTCTAAGACGATCAAGCTTTTGCAACTACTACCAACGTTTTGTACATGATTATGCCCGAGTGTTAGTGCCTCTATGCAATCTAACTCGAAAAGAAAAGGAGTGGCGGTGGGGAGATAGAAAGCAAGAAGAAGTCACCGCTTTGCAGAACACTCTGACCTCGGTGCCTGGCCTACGAGTAGGTGATCCAATGATCGACTATATCATGGTTACGTACGCCTCCGACCGAGCCATTGACGTAGTTCTCATACATGATCACGGCAACAGAGATCAAGATGTGGCGTATGTGTTGCAATATTTACATGGACCAGAAATCAACTACGTCGTATACAAAAAGGAGATGCTACTGGTCGCACACGCATGGCGGTGCAATCTTGAATACCGTTAATGTGTCCTACGCACCAACCATCATGCACTAAGTTACTTGAAGACACAGCCGAACCTCAGTCGACGTGAAACCCAATGGATGGATTTTCTTGAATTCCGGTTTGACTATGATATAAAGTATCGGCCGGGCAAAACCGACCCGATAGATGTGCTCAGCCACCAACCAGACATCCTGACTGAAGCAACGACACTTTAACTTAAGTGAGATGCGTACATTGAGATGTTATTCACATGTAGCTATGACCAGCATGGTTGATGGGACAACTCAAAGTTCTGGTACGACACATTCTATTGGCAACGGCGATTCACTCGCCATCTGGTCATACCTCCATACAAAGAACTCTATTGTATCCTGCTTGAGGAGTGCCACGTCACCGGTCCAGGTGGACATTTTGGAGAGGAAAAACAAACCGAAGAAGCTGGCAAAGCACTATTGGTGGGACAAGATGCAACCCGACGTGGCCAACTTCTACAAATCATGTGACACGTGTCAGTGACAAAAGGCCCATCGCACGTCGGCACCCAGACTTCTGCAGCCACTCCTCGTTCCGACGGTACCATGGACCGACATCTTCATGGACTTCCTTAGTGGATTACCGATTACACCCAAGGGATATGATGCCATCCTTGTACTTGTCCATATGTTTTCCAAAATGTCCCACTTTGTTCGAAGACGACTACCGTCACCGTCAAAGGGACATTACGAATCTTTCCGAACAACATCGTATAGGTTCACGGCGTGCCAAGAACCATTGCAAGCGACAGAGGCAACCGATTTACCGGTTGTTTCTGGCGCAGACCAATGAATCATTATGGTTGTCAGATCTAGCTTTCAAACGGCAGTCCACCCTTACCGACACATAAACCGAGCAGACCGATCATATGCTCAAACAACTTCTCCAAAAAATAGGCAAACCACACTTGGTGGATTGGTCAGTCAAACTGCAGACCGTCAAAATCGCATACAACTTAGCAACGCCCACCGCAACTAGTAAAACTCCGTTCGAAGTGGTGTGAGACAAACTTCCTGCCACACCAGTCGGACTTCACAGCCAGAGCAACATTATTGCGGTCGACATCTGATGCCATGACTTCTCCACCACATGGAAAGAAACACGACAAACTCTCGCAAAGACACAAGCAACGATAAAGCGAGAAACCGACTTACACTACAGCGATGATGTGTTCACCGCCGGGGACAAGATTCTCCTCAATTTGGTAAACATCAAACTCCATGGAGTTGACCGTTTGAAAATCAAACCTTGATGATCAAGACCATTTCAGATCGAGCGCATGCAAACCCCCTTGGTTGCGCAAATCAAAATCCTCGAAACCATGCAAGTTCACTCGATGTCCCACATCAGTAAACTCGAGAACTAGCACGACCATGACGAGAACTGCTCCGACAGGGATATGCGTTCCTCTCCTTCTATAGAAGTAGATGAGGCCACGCAGTACGTCATCAAGGACATCATCGGCATCGGTGACGTGGCAAAACAAGATAATATCTTGTCATGTGGCACGGCTATGACGCCACGCATAACAGTTGGAAACCCTACGACAACCTCTGCAACGTCAACCATTTGATCGACGGGTATTTTTACCGTAAGCGGGCTACATCTCTAAGCGCATCGTTAAGTCGAGGCATAAGGGGGGAGGAGGGGTGTTGCATACCAAACATACACGAGTCACTTATCTTTTTGAGTGGGCGTTTATGTCATTACACAAATAGAGCACTACACGTGGACACCTCGATTTTTGCTCCAACGGTCGAGGGCAACTCGGCCAATTGTCCTCGCCCCGCATTGATACTTCTGCATGTTTTTACTTCGCGAGACATCGATAGAAGTATTACGGCCTTTCTGTTGACTTCTAGACGCATCGAGATTGATACAAATTCATAAATTTGCATCCTACCTTTTCACCGTCGACCTTCGAAGCCTCGTGGTTCCTTGGCAGAGCTTCTCGATCCGACCACTCAGGACGCAACTGCGTACGCGTTCCTCGACGATCGACCCAATGGCTCTGACTACGCCTCGCTTGTAAATCGACACTCTTATGTACGTGGCCGCTCATCCAGACACTCCTCATTGAAGTACACTTACCGCTAATTATAAATTGCTCAAATGTCCCAAAGCCCCAAACTGTACTCTACCTCGCAACTCATACCTGTTCACCATCTACGCCCCGTTTGGCATAACAGACCCTACATGTATGTAACGGGTCCAGTCTCCAGCTCCTGCTTTGAAGTCATGGTCGGAGTTTGCAGAATGGCGTTCTCAGTCCGCGTCAGGGGTTTACCCCCTTTGCAAGACTGAGGGGCAATCGTCATCAACGACCCAGAGCAGGGAGACTCAAATATTTCGAGTCTCCGGAGGCCCATTTCCGTTTT
>SZWC01037021.1:0-15238 GCA_023375785.1 Penium margaritaceum | reverse complement strand
CTGGTCACATGCATGTATCCGGCATCAAACTGTGGACACATAATGTAAGAACATGCAAATCGGGCCCACGGCAAGTCCACCGATAAACTCCTACGTACTGTAGAAAAACTACATGAGGTCCCTCGCAGCATCCAGAGCTGTGGGACGGCCTTCGGTCAGCTCAAAGCTGGTAGTCTACCACCAGTACATCCTGGGTCCGCATCAGGGATCTACACGGGCATGGACACGATCGAGTGGTCATAGTATACTGTACAGGTCGACAGGAACGTCACAAATCACAACACTCCCCCATGACCCGATGGTACGCATGTCCATACACATGCATCACTGGAACGAGTACAACAAGAAGTGTAGAAACAGTCGTGATGAAGACACAGACATACCCCACACTCAACTACTCGCAGGTAAGGGGCGAAGCCCAACAGATCTAATGACCACCAGAAACTTCCCGCTTGCTAGTGCGTTTGTCGAGAAGTCAGCACGTTGCATGTAAGAGCCAACCCATATGACGGAGATCACGTGTCACTCCAGCAGATCACGCACAAAGTGATGCTCAACTGCAATGTGCTCCGTGCTATTGTGAAAGAAACCAAACTCGCGAGTGACGAGATCGTGCCCTATGGGCACGTTGGATGTACATGTGTGTGCTGAGTGTGGACACTCAGGCCTAGGGCCTTTGTGCCGGGATCACCACTTGCGATGCTGCGAGTGGAGCACCTCGGTGCGGGACCTGACACTCGCTGGACTCCGAAGTCCAATGGTCGAAGACAATTGCCGGGCTCAGATGAGTAACCTGGGCTCAAGGGGCTCACCTCAGGTGCACGGACAAGCACGACCACAGCTGGTGAGGGCTGAGGCAAAGGAGCAGGTGATGCACTGTGAGGAGATGCATGTATGGGAGACACGAGACTGGGTAATCCTGTAGGAGTAGGTGAGGTAGGACCACACACAGAGGCCGGAGCGCTGGCAAACATAGGTACAGGATCATGGGTGCCTCTGGGGTGCAAGGGAACAGGGGTAGATGTCGGCTGTGCTGAAGAGGTCTCTGGGCCCACAGTGATGATCGCTAGATCATCAAGAGCCGGAGACCGAGAAGTGGAGGTGGCTCAAACGGACACATCAACCGAGCGAGAGCTTGTTGCACGCTCAAACTCCCCCATCCATCAAGAAGCCTCACATGTAGGAACGTGCGTGACGGACATCGACGTGATCGAGGTCAGATCGCGGTAGGTGAGGGACTCAATGAAAAGCGCGTCGCAGGACTTAACGATGCGACGACGAGCGGGGTCCCAAAGATGCCAGGCCTTAGACCACGGGGAGATGCCTACAAAGGCGCACAAGCGACCCCGCGGCGAGACCTTGGACCCCTTACTGGTCCTTGGTGTACCAAAAAAAAGCCAAGGATCCCAAAACACAAGCGAGACGTATGTGAGCACTATGGCCAAACCAAAGCTTGTATGGTGTAAGGTGTCTGGAAGGGGACCGTGCGGGAGGCGGTTCCAGACCCACGTCATGTAGGTGAATCTTTCAAAGGCGAAGGACTGTGGGAGACCACAATAAGATTGCATAGTGCAAATTGCATCCTCCATGGTGTGCTTCCAGTGCTCAGAGACACCGTTCTGCTCAAAAGTAGTACGAGCGGAGACCTGGTGAAAAACCCCGTGCTTTGCAAAGAAACTGTCCATCTCAACAAGAAACTCGCCGCCGCGATCGGAACAGAAAGCATGAAGCGTATGGCAAGACTGACGCTTAGCCATCACTAGCTAGTGGTGGCTAAGCCAAAGGCAAACTGCAAGAGCTGCATCGCTTTTCTGACGTAGGCTGTAGACCCACCGCATCTGGGTGAAGTCATAAGTCAGAGTCAGGACGTATCTACCCTGATCGTATAGTGACTCGATAGGAAGAGGACCGAGAAGGTCCGAATGGACCAACTCGAGAGGGTGTTGTACGCGAGAACGGGAGTCGGGGTAGATGCAACGATGCATCTTACACTGAGCATTGAATAGATAGCCGGTCCTAGTCGGCTTCTTGAAAGAAGCCGCATCAAGACTAAGTGTAGGCTGTGTCCAAATGAGCTTCGCCACAGTGTCCGACCGCACATGACACATGCGACGGTGCAACAGTCGCTAGTGCTCAGCAGAGAGAATGCCAGTGACAAACACTCTTAAAGGAGGAGAGGGGGGGCAAGAAGGAGGAGAAGAAATCTGAGAGATACAATACAGATCATCCACAACAGAGGCATGAAGAACACCAGTACGAGTATCAGTAGTTGTCACAGTGGCGGAGTCTGCAGTGTGCTCCACAGAGAGTCCCATTTCTGTGCGAGCATGCACAGAAAGTAAGCTGAGCTCAAGGTCAGGCACAAAAGCACCTTGGAAAGATACAAGGGGCCAGACGGACCACCAAAGCATACAACCCCAACACCCTGGAGGGGCAAGGACTGACTAGAGCCTGTGCAAACAGAGCGGACAGATGCAACAGGACTGAGAACAACAAAGTCACTACGACGACAAGTTATGTGATGAGTTGCACCTGAATCGATGATCCAAGTGCCATCGGGATTACGACCAAAGGACGTCAGTGTACAACGGGCAATGGAGCACTCGGCCTCAAACGGGTGCTAAGCAACAGGTGAGGAGGAACGACGAAGGGCACAGAGGTGCGACTCATGAATCCAGACAGTGCTGTCAGGCCCATCGTCATCACATGCCAGCTGTGCCCCCCGACACGAGTCATCACGAGCGACGAGAACAGACGAATAAGTATTCCGTGAACCACTCGGCTGTCACAACACACTCATACCTCCCTGAAAGCGAAGCACCAGAAGATGACTAAGCTCGGCGATGGTGCGGTCACGCAGGTCCGGGTCGCCACTGCTCGCCGGTGAGGAAGCGGAAAATGCTACACTCATGGTCACAGCGCCACCAGAGGCTATGTTGATGGATGCCTGAAGACGCTACACGTGTGCAGCCTGAAGACCGTGAGTGATCCGCGCCCAATCAAGCGACTACTGGCACTCGATGTAGCGATGAGCGCCTCCACAGTTGTAGCAGTGGACATTGCATCCATTGCTACCGCCCGAGGATTGTTGCTGCTGTTGCGACTGTTGCTGGTCCAAACCACGCTTCTTCCTACCCTTCTTCCCCTGTGCCATGACTGCCGCACCCTGCTTTTGAGTCGCGATAGCCGGGGTGGAAGGGGAAGAGGAGGGTGTGCTAGAGGATGAAGAAGTGGGACATTGACGACGACGCAATGACCTTTGAAGCAAGAGAACTCTCCTGGTGGGCCACGGCTGCCTCGCGGGTGAAAGTCACCTGGAGGAAAAGTTGATGCGCTAAAGGGAGGATCTTAAGTGAGGTGGAGAAGGGCTCGAGCACGGCATTTCTGTACCCCGAGAAGATTTCTTCGTTTTCAAGACAAACTCTGATCATGAGCATGTGAAGCGTCCAAAGTTGTGTACCTCTTGACGTCCCAAGGAGCCTGTAGATGCGCGTGGCACGCCGCCAGAAATTGGCTGCGGGCTCAGCAGGTCCCAAACAAAGGGAGTGAAAGGCACGAATGAAAGTCGCGCAGGTGGCAAGCGTCTCTGCAGCAAGCAAGGACAGTGCCAAGTCCCAGCCCCCACGTGGATCAGCACTCGCGCTTGTGCCAACTTCTCCACAATAAGGATGGAAGTCCACAACAGTCTCTTGCGGCATGGCATAAAGGAGTCTGCGCATTGCCCGAGTCGCTGTCAGCACCTGAGCACGGTCCGTAACCTGAGCGTGGGGGTGGTGTCTCGAAGTCCTTGGGTTGCCGCTCCGTGGGGAGAGCAACCACAGGTTGGGAAGGACGAGGGACACGGAAGACGCTGGGACGCGGAAAGTCGCCGAGGTAGGGGTCAGGCATGGATCCAATCTCCAGTAACCGGGAACCAGAACGCACATGAATCTGATGGAGATGCCACTGAAGCTCGCGAATCTCCCTCTCGTTGGTGTCATTGTCCATGTCTGGCATGTCGGGGTCCTCATTCAAAGGATTAAAAAGTGATGGGTCCTGTCCAGCTGCTCTCCTTGGTTTAGATGCTGACTGCTGTGCAGAAGGTATGGCACCGCCGACTCCCCCGGATGTCTGCTGTGGGGTCGTGGTCTGACCACGACTGAAATCAATGGCAGATGGCATGAGTTTACTACTACTGGTGACGAAGAATCCCATCCTGCTGACTACGTAGGTCCGCAATGGCCTGCGAGCGTGGGCTCATGACCCCTGATGAGGAGGAGGAGGGATCTGGTGGTCCTTTGCCCTTGTCACCGGTTGGAGCCATGTCAACGCTAAGTACGGACCGGGACGTCAAACTGATCAGATTGCATAACTGTCAGCATTTCTCGAGGATTTGCAACGCTGATGTCTCAGCCAAAGAATTGGTTGTATTGGTGCTGACGTCATCACTCACAATGATGATGTCAGCATGAAGGTTGTCCAAATGAAAGGAATTTGGAGCGATTATGTGCCAAAGGATGCTGAATGCAATGGAGGTTGTTTCGGGTAAGAAAACCTTCAAAAGGTAAAAAATGTGACTGTTTTCTCTTAAGTCCAAAATCCCGAAAAAAAATCTAGATCTGAGAGCGTTGTTTCATTTCTTTGAGCCTACAAGGCAAAAGATGAGGCAGGAGTGGAAGAGATGAATAGGGTTTTGCAAGGGCCTTTTAACGAGCTGTTAAACACCAAAAGTGGTGGTCAAAGGGGGCAGTTGCATTATCTCACGTCCCGGGAGGGTGGTATGTCCGACCTGAGTGAAGCTTCTTGGACCCTTCACCGATCCCTTCTCAACATCTCATGCCTCAACTGTTGCTTGAGGGGGTTGGGAAACCCTTGGCTGCCCCGTGGTGGTGGCGTGGTGATGCGGTTGCAAGGGTGTCTCTGCTGCTACAATCTACTGCTGCGGGTCACCGTGGATTGGTGGGTCCTACCAAGACCATGGCTTTAGTTGTGGCTCTCACTGCTGTTGCCACTGCTGCATCTCTGCTAGACAGCTCAGCAAGGGGTGCCTTGCCGCTTGGATACCATGAGAAGATGCGTACAAGCTTTCTAGCGACACAGCCGCTGATTGGGCGTCAGTGCCCCGTCACACAGTAGGTCGAAATACTATGCAACAGGTTGGGGCAGCAGCGTTGTTGATGCAGTGTGCGGGCTTCCATGCTCGTTGCTTAGTCTGTTTCCCCCTCATTCTGCTGCACTAGAGTCTAAGTCTGGGTGCTTTGGGTTTGTTACTCAGAAGTGCGTGTGCCAGTGTTAGTGCCAGAAAGCAGCTGAAAACTGGAAGTAACTGATTATGAGTGAAAAATACACAGCAATGGGAGACCCCTCCAAGTTCTAGCTCCCCCAACTCTGTAGAGCTTGTTACTCAGCGAACCAGCCAATCAGAAAATAGCTCTATTTTTAGGCTGGCAGGTTTTCTCGGTGAGCCCTGCCAGATGGCCGACAGCCCAAACCCGGGCGTCGTCCGTTTTGCCTGAAAACTGGACCATACCATGAATACGCACGATGGAAACGCAGTTGTGCGGTCACAATCAGCTAGAATGATATCAGTGAGGACTTATGGCTGCCTAAGCCCAGGCAATGTCTACGCTAACCCCAGTAGCAACAATGCCAGAAAAATCATGAAACTTGGACCTAGGGCATGACATGGCACTGCAAACGCAACAGTGTAGTCAAACACAACGATGGACGTGTGCAGGCAGCACATGCAACGATAGTACCTGTCGGCGGCACGACCACTGAGGAGGTTTGTTAATGGAGCTTAGCACAAAGGCGAGAGGAGGCTCCAGCGAACTGCGTGTAGGCCTCGGCGTATGTCGGCTCCATCGGATGACACTCCATCAGCGTCGTGTCTCGCCATCAGTCATGTGCACCGCGATGTACACAAGCCGGGAGGACACAACAGAGTACAAGTGAGAGATGTGAGACAAAAAACCAATTCTCCCCCATGACTCACAGGCGCTGTGTACATGGACGGGCAGAGAGCACAATTACTAAGAGGACAGGAATGAGAGAATCTTACGGACGAACACCAACTGCACTCATAGCCTTCTTGAACGAGTCATGCTTCAGTGCCTTAGTCAAGAAATCAACAAACTGTCGTGTTGTCCCAACCCACACAATGTTGATGCTGCCGTCATGCAACAACAAAAGCACATAGTGATACTCAACATTGATGTGCTTTGTGCCAGTGTGCTACACGCCGTCATTGTCACCAATGGCCATATCACTCTCATTGTCACAGTGCAACGTGATGGACGAGACTGACTAACGCAACTCAGACAACAGGCGGCGCAACCACACGCTCTCAAATGCAGAAGGACCAAGGGCCACATATTCAGCCTCAGCAGTGCTGTGCGCAATTCAGCCTTGTTTGTCGTTGCGCCAGGATATAGCGGTTCCTCCAACAAGGAAGATCAAGCCAATACGACTCTTACCGTCCGGACTACCGGCCCAGTCACTGTCAGTGTATCCCGTTGCCACGACGGATGACTATTGACGGAACATGAGGCCTCACCATGGGGTAGACACGATGTAGCATAGCACATGGATCGCGGCCTCAAAGTGGAGGCGATGTGGCTCCTGGGAGAACTGTGCGAGGAGGTTGATGGCGAACGCAATATCTGGACGCGTCGTCGTTGCCAAGAACATAAGTGACTCGATGACGCGCAGGTGCGTGGTCACCTCTACTGGCTCCCCCACCACGGCTGGATCATGACTCTTGAGCATCGCCTGACCATGGGGCGACATGGGTGAGGATGCTCTTGGCACGAGGGACAGGTCCTCCGCGAAGCGCCCGGACAGGGTCTGGACGTAGGCAGTCTGATGGACATGCAGGATGCCCACAGAGTGATCATGCTCAAGCTCCATGCCCAGAAAGACTCATGCTAGCCTAAGCTCCTTCATCTGGTAGGCAGCGTGTAGTAGGTCCTTGACCCGCCGGATGGCAGCAGCATCTGGTGATGCGATGAGCAGGTCGTCGACATAGACCACGACAACAACGAGCGTGTGACCTTGCGGACTGATGAATAGAGCGGGGTCAGCATAGCTACGAAGGGGGACGCCGCTAAGAAGCGTACAACTGATCTACAGGTTCCAGCAGTGCGGTGACTGCTTCAAGCCATAGAGGTCCTTCCGCAGCTTCCCGACCTTGTCAAAGCCATCGTCGAAGCCCGGAGGCTGCACCATGCAGAGCTCCCTCCAGTGAGCCATGGAGGAAGGAGTTGCTCACATCCATCTGATGCAGTTCCCACCCGTGCTGGACAACCAGGCTGAACAACGCCCGGCTGGCGGAGAACCGACCGACAGGGGCAAAGATCTGGTCATAGTCGATCCTAGGGACCTGAGCAAACCCCTTGGTTGTGAGACGGGCCAGGGACCAGTCTCGCTTCTGTTTTCACCGGAGAACCCACTTGGCGTCGATGTACTTATGGCTTGGGGGGAGGTCGACGAGCTCATAGACGTGATGTAAACAAATTGCGGCAAGCTCGTCGGTGCATGCAGCCTCCGAGTGAGCGGCATTGGGAGACGCCCGAGCCTCATGCAAGGTGGTTGGGCCCTCTGGTCGCTCCATGGGCCAGACAGTGAGGGCGCGCGCATCCCGCACTCTTGGTGGCATCCGCGTGAGTGTGGCCGCAACGGCATACCGGTGCTCTTGACGCAGCAAGACATAGCCCAGAGCTTATTGTGGATGTAGATCGTCGATGACTGACAGTGTGGTCAAGCCGAGTGCCTTGGTGCCGGGGTCCCCACTCACGACCGTGGGAGTGGATCTGACATGAGGTGAGGAGCCTCGTGGGATGATAGGGTGTTGTGGAGTGAGAGGAAGTGAGGAGGCAGCCTACGTCCTCACTGTCGGCCTGGGTCAGAGGCGCCCACCCGGACCACGTGTGTAGCGCGCCGATACAGACAGGTCAGCTAGCTCTGAGGGGTTGGCAGACACGGACGAGGCGGCCGGCCCTGCGGAGCTGTCCGACGCAGACAAGGCAGCCGGCCCTGAGGGGTTGTCGGACACAGATGGGGTAGTCAACCTTGAGGGGCCGTCAGACGTAGATGGAGCACCCGGCCCGGAGGGGCTGGCGGACACAGACGGGGCGGCAGACCCTAATGAGCTGTCGGACGCAGATGGGGCAGCCGGCCTTGAGGGGCTGTCATACACAAATGGGGAAGCCGACCTTGAGGGGCCGTCAGACGCAGATGGGGCAGCCGCCCCTGAGGGGCTGGCGGACATGAACGGTGCAGCTGGCCCCGAGGGGCTAGCCGACACGGACGGGGCAGCCGGCCCCGAGGGGCTGGCGGGCATGGATGAGGCAGCCGGCCCTGAGGGGCTAGCGTACACAGACGTGGCAGTCGACCTTGGGGGGGTGGCGGGCATGGATAAGGCGGCCGGCCCTGAGGGACTCGCGGACACGGACGGGGCAGCCGGCCCTGGGGGGCTGGAGGACGCGGACGGGGCAACTGGCCCTGAGGGGCTGTCGGACACAGATGGGGAAGCCGCCCCCGAGGGGTTGGCAGACACGGACGGGGCAACAGGCCCCGAGGGGCCGGCAGGCATGGATGAGGCAACCGGCCCTAGGGGCTGGCGGACACAAACGGGGTAACCGACAAAGACGGACCCCCGGGCGCGGATGATGGAATACCCAGATGCGGCAGGACGGAGGACAAACTCACCACTCCACGCGACAAGCTGAACATCGACGCGTCAGAGCAAACAAGGTTGTGGGAAAAGAGGTCCTCAAAGAAGAGGGCATCGCGGGACTTGACGATGTAGTGTCGTGTGGGATCCCAGAAACGCCATGCCTTTGACTGACGCGAGACACAGAGGAAGGTGTACAGAGGACCGCGAGGCTCGAGCTTACCACCCTGGTACGGATCAGGTAACCACACGCTGGCTACACAGCCCCAGATATGGGCCGGACGCAGGTCAGCGCATTCTCCACACCAGTGCTGGTATGGGGTGGACTGACGAGGAATGGGTCCATGGGGAATCCGGTTCCAGACCCATGTCATGTAGGTCATGGCCTCAAAGTAGAAGCCGTCAGAGATGCTGGATTTGACCCGCATGGTACGAAGGGCGTCTGCCATGGTGCCGTTCTAGCGCTCAAAGACTTTGTTTTGGGCTGGCGTGCAAGGCGTCGATGTCTCATGATTGACACCACGGGTGGCGAGGAAGAGTGTGGTCTCCCCCAAAAACTTATCCCTGCGATCAAAACGGAAACGGCAGAGAGGGCAACCACACTCGCATTCAGCGCGGACAAGCCAGTCCCAAATGGTGGGAGCAACATCGCTCTTCTGTGGAAGGCAGAAGACCCAGCGATAGCGAGAATAGTCGCCTGTAAGGGTCAGGACGTAACGGCCGTGCTCGCCTACTGAAGTTTTTGGGAGGGGATCCATGACATCATAGTGAACCAGGTGGAGCAAGGCGGACACTTGAGAGGCAGAGAGGGGATAGGTCGAACGGTGCATCTTGCCTTAAGTGCAATCAATGCACTCGGTGGGGCACGGTAGAGGAAAGAAGGCTGAGTCAAAGCCCGTGGCCAGGTGTGTGCGAAGCATGCTGTCAATAGCAACAGAGTGGACATGAAAAAGGCGGCGATGCAGGAAACGCGTGTGCTACGAAGACAGGGTGCCAAACACGTGGCCAGTATCTGCTGACGAGGAGGAGATAGGGGTAGAAGCGGATAGGTGCGGTACGTGCCACAAGTTGCCACGAGGGATGGCATGCAAAACGATACGACCGGACGGGCGCAATGACACAGTGCCTACACCACGCGAATGCAAAACGTCTATGCTCATGCGATCAAGGACGGTGACAGACATGAAGCTAAGCTCAAGGCCAGGGACGAAGAGAACATCAGTCAAGATGACATCACCAGTTGGACCACAAAAACGAACAACGCCGACACCACGAACGGGTAATACCTGACCAGAGCCCGTCCGAACCCCGGTGACATTGGTGACGGGACCAAGGACACTTAAGGCCTCGCGCGAGGTCGTCATGTGATGCGAGGCCCATGAGTCGATGATCCAGGTCGCTGACGGATCGGTGTGGCTGACGGACCGGTGTGGCCCGGTCGCTGAAAGTCACATGGCAATGGGCGAGCGACGATGACGAAGTGGACGGAGGTGCGAACCAGGAGTGCAAGTCGTCTAAGCAGGCGACATTGTCATGAAGAGGAGTAAGAGGACAAGGCACGGTAGAGGATGGGATAGACGGAGATATAGGGCATGACCGTAGCACCGACTCTGTCATGCAGGGTCGAGAGGAACTAGCGACGACGCAACTGGCACTTCCCTGGGGAGGAGGACAAGGAAGGCCGAGCTGGAAGGCCATGAACTGCTCCAGCTAGCGCTCCGGGACGAAGGGTTTGCTGGAGTAGACCGACTGCGGTGTGACGGTGCCGGAGTCCAAGAAGGGAAAGGAAGGCACTGGGGAGGGAGGAGCGGGCGCGGACGGCTGCGGAGGAGGCTGCAAAGGGGCCGTCACGAGTGGAGAATATGCGGTAGGAGCAGCGACGGTCACGACACTTGTGGCAAGGCGGCGCTTGCGTTGGCAACGCATTGTGGCAATGATGCGAGCCTCGTCAGTCGGGAGTGGATACGTATACCACCCGTGTCCTGATTGACCACAGTTGTGGCAGACGAGGCTGGCGCTGCCTGATCCGCTAGTTTGCTATTGAGGCCCTTTGCCCCTCTTGCCAGACGAGGGGGCGTCGGAACATGATGTTGCTACTGGGGCGGCGACAACCAGTGAGGCGACGGTAGGAGAGGCGATGGTTGGAGAGGCGAGGGGCTCAGTGCAATGGATGTGTGACTCCTGATGAGCTTTCTCGATGCGGATGAAGAGCTCCTACTCTGAGGGCATGAGAGTGCCCTGGGCAGCCATTGCAACAAGAACTTCCTGGGAGTATTGAACAAAGACGTCAGAGAAGGGGCCGGTTGCACCGCGCTTGATGGTCAAGGGCGTGGAGAGAGGGGGTGGCGCAACGTCTCCGAGGCCGGGCAGAAGGTCCTCTGCGCACTGCCAATAGGAGGTAACCGTCTCGGTCTCCCCCATGCGGAGGAAGTTGAACTCCCGGAACGGCTGGTCTCAGAGTCACTGGACAAGCGATGAGGGCGCATGAGTACGTGTCAGGCTGCTGTCGGGTCAGGGAGGGTGCCGGTGGTGAGGTCGCCGAGGAAGGGCTCAGGGGCGAGGCGTACGGCTAGAGGGGCCACAGGGACGAGGGCAGGCATGGCGCGACCGCAGTCATAGACCTGGTCGGCCTGGGTGGAGTCGAAGGGCTGGACATAGTAAGGCCACAGGCTCTCGTCCTGTGCCTAGATCCGGAAGCTGAGTTCACAGCTCGGGATTTGGTCGCGAGCCTGAAGCGGTGGCGGGGGGGTTTCAAAATCCTTTGGCCTGTGGCCGGCATCCAGAGTGGGGCCTAGGACTGATGTCACCGTCTGTTGTTGGCGCTGGGTGTGTTTCTATGCCAAGTATTCCGCGGCATAGGATATCACAGGGTTCGTGTATCCGGGTGGAACAAATGTTGCTGGCTGATGGTGGTGCGGTTGCTACGGCGACGGAGGCTGTTGCTGCTGCGACGACGAGTGGTGTTCTTTTTGCTACTGCTGCTCTTGCTATGAGTGCTGTTGTTGCTGTTGTTCCTGCTGCTACTGCTGCTGCTGCTATTGCTGCTGCTGTTGCTGTTGCTTTTGCTGGTGCTGCTGGTGCAACTGCTCCAGGACAGGGGGGTAGGGGTCCCGCCATGAGGAGGATCCCTCCCCTCTGGGGCTAGTAGCCATAGTGTTTGTTGGCCTTGTGTTCCACCTATTTTTTTTTTTTTCTCTCTGTACTGATGATGTCAGCAGTGACGTCAACAGTGATAGTTGACTTTAGCAGTTGGTGTTGCGTTATCTATAGAGTTGTTGTCCCCTCTTTTTTTTGTTATTGGTGACGTCAACAGTGACGTCAACAATGACCGCAGCTGAAAATTTGTTGGTGTCAGCAGTGGCTCTTTTTGAGGTTGCTGCTGTGTCATTTGTAAGGTGGCTACTGTTGTTGCTGTAGCTGCTGCTGTTGTTGGTACTCATGTTGCTGTTGTTGCTGCTGCTTCTACTGTTGCTGCAGCTGCTGATGTTGCTGTTGCTATTGTTGTTGTTGTTGCTGCTGCGGTTGCTACTATAGTGGCCGTTGCTGCTCCTGCAGCTGATCTGCCGCGTGCTGCTACAGTTGCTGTGGCTGCTGCAGCGGCCGTGGTAGCAGCAGCTACAACTGTAGCGTCACGTGTGGGGTGGGGGATGATTTCTCCTTTCCTTTATTTTTTCTTGCTTGGTCCTCACAGCGAGCTCGCTGCTCGCTACGAGCCGCGAGCAGCAAGCAACGTGCTTGCTGCTCGCTGCCCGTTGCTTGCTGTGGGCCGCGAGTAGCAAGCTCACTACTCGCAGCTCGCTGCTCCTTGTGGGTAGCAAGCTACGAGGAGTTGCAGCTGCAACTGCTATTGTTGCGAGCTGCTGCAGGCTGCTGCTGGCTGCTGCTATAGCTGCTACTGGCTGCTGCTACAATTGCTGTTGCTAGTTGCTACAAGCCACGGCTATCTGCTGCTTGCTGCTGTCGCTGCTGCAGCCGGCTACTGCTGCTGCTTGCTGCTACTGCTTGCTGCTGCACCGCACTGCTGCTGCTGCAAGCTGTTGCAGGCTACTACTTCTACAAGCTACCGCGAGCTACTGCTGCTGCCTGCTGCAACTGCGAAGCACAGCTGCTACTGGCTGCTGCTACCAGTGCTCGCTGCTGCTGCAAGCTACTGCTGATGTTGCTCCTTGCAGCACGGTCACACCTGGTCAACGTGCGTCGTCTTCGCGATGCGTGACGTCGCTGGCCGCTCACCTCCTCGCATCACGCATGGGGGTCAATGCTGCCAGAAAAATCCGGCCGCATTTCCCCTAGTCCAGTGCCCGTGGGGAAAATTTTGACACCGCCACCAGGCTGGTCTTTTCTACCAGATTTTTTCCGGCAGCATTTCCCCTGCACCGGCTCGTATGGGGGTCCGTTGGCATTGTCTGGCACCTGTACGCCAGTCTTCTGGTGCTGTTGCTACGCTTTGGCATTGATACCAAGCTGGAAATACTATGCAGCATTTTGGGGCAGCAGCGTTGTTGATGCAGCGTGCGGGCTTCCACGCTTGTTGTTTAGTCTACTGCCCCCTCATTCTGCTGCTCTACAGTCTCAGTTTGGGTGCTCTGGGTTTGTTACTCAGGAAAACGCGCGCCAGTGTTAGCGCCAGAAAGCAGCTGGAAAGTGGAAGAAATTGATCAGGTTTGAAGAATAAACAGCAATGGGAGACCCCTCGAAGTTCTAGCTCCCCCCCAACTCTCTAGAGCTTGTTACTCAGCTAACCAGCCAATCAGAAAATAGCTCTATGTTCAGGCTGGCAGGTTTTCTTGGTGAGCACTGCCAGACGGCCAACGGCCCAAACCCGGACGTCGTCGGTTTTGCCTGAAAACTGGACCATACCATAATACACACGGTGCAAACGCAGTCGAGCAGTCAGAATCAGCTAGAAAAATAGCTGTGAGGAGTTATGGCTACCTAGACCCAAGCAGCTTCTACGCTAACCCCCAGTGGCAACAATGCCAGAAAAACACGACGCTGGACGTGTGTAGGCAGCACATGCAGCGGCAGTGCCTGCCGGCGGCACGACCGCCGAGGAGGTCTGCCGATGAAGCTGAGCACGAAGGAGGGAGGAGGCTCCAGCGAACTGCGTGTAGGCCTCGGCATGCATCGGCTCCATCGGATGACACTCCATCAGCGTCGCGTCTCGCCGTCGGTCATCTGCACAGTGATGTACACAAGCCGGGAGGACACAACAGAGTACAAGTGAGAGATGTGAGACACAAAACCAACAACGGTGACAACAGTCACAGGTCCTACACACGACGGCAAGTGTCTGGATAGGAGATACAAGTCAGAGTGTCATAATGCTTCAATAGGATTTGCAGAGAGAAATGAAAAATCATAGGTCCATGGCATAAGTACCTGCCGCGGCGCACGGCAGGTGCCGCACGCGGAAGCACAAGGTTTGTCCTAAAACCGGCCCAAAACCATTATTTTGACCGTAACTCAGCATAGACATGTCAGAACGCTATGTCGTCTGAACCTAGACGTGCATAATCACAAGTCGGATGCTACGACTGTTCACATGCATGTATCTGGCATCAAACGGTGGACACACAATACAAAAACATGCAAATCGGGCCCACGGCCAGTCCACCAATAAACTCCTACGTGCTGCAGAAAAACTGTACGAGGTCCCTGGAAGAGTCCAGAGCTGTGGGACGGTCGTCGGTCAGCTCCAAGCTGGTAGTCCACCACCAGACAATGCACCGGTACCACCTGGGTCCACATCAGGGATCTGCACTAGCATGGACACAGCCAAGTGGTCACAGTAAATTGTACTGTACAGGTTGACAGGAACGTCACAAATCACAACAGCCAGCACTCGCTCGAACTATATGGGCATAGGCCCTCTTACGTCTCATATGCCCACACACCGAGATTGGTCCTAAACTCTGCCTAACAAAACTACTACAAGTCCATGTTTAGCACCAAACTAGGTCACTAAACCAGAACAGCGCAAACACGAACAGGTATTGTAGTGGGTTGTTTTTCAGACAATGTGCGAGCACTCTAGAAGGGAAGTCAACACGCATGGTGAAGGTGGATGCGTATCCACTGGCTGGTTATTGCTGCTCGGCAGCTGTCGGACTCGTGTCTGCTCCCCCAATCTTTAGTGTGCTCCGTCTCATCAGGGGTCTGCAAGGCAATGGATCTGAGCCGAGAGGTCACAGTAAGCTATGTACACAACATCAGTTCTCACTGTGGGCTGTAGCGGTCGGCAAGGCCAGGTTCAGGGTTCCAAGCATGTTGATAACTTTTTAGCCAAGTGGCTTGCAGAAGTTATCAGCAGTTCCAAACATGTCAAGAACCCATAGAGTTTAACACCGTGACCAATTTGTCGTTGCGATGCTAACAATACACGATGGAGATTTGATTACAAGGCCATGTGTGATTTGGATGAAGCTGTGGCTACAGACTGGAACTTGGCCTTATCACGAGTTAGGGAAAGACTGGTGCATGTGTGGCTCACAGTTATCTTGAATGTGCAGCCTGCACTTCTTCTTGGACTAAGGTTTTCTCAAGAGTGAATGAGACGTGAGGGAAACAGACAGAGAGAGAAGT
>SZWC01037015.1:4926-15247 GCA_023375785.1 Penium margaritaceum | reverse complement strand
TCTCTCTCTCTCTCTCTCTCTCTCTCTCTCTCTCTCTCTCTCTCTCTCTCTCTCTCTCTCTCTCTCTCTCTCTCTCTCTCTCTCTCTCTCTCTCTCTCTCTCTCTCTCTCTCTCTCTCTTCGTTCCTGCCTCTCTTGTGTTGACGTGTGTGTGCGTCCAGGTTGCTGCTTTGTAGCAGACTCCCAACGCACCCATGCCACATTTCCTATGCCCACTAGGGCAAGGGAAACTCTGCCAAAGTTTTTTGAGCAGGGTCATGTCAGTGGCACTCTGTCAGTTGACGATGACCAATACGCTGCCTTGCAGGCTGAGCTGTGGTGTGAGCGCAATGCACTACAGACTACGCTCATGGCTGAGCACACTGCTGAAGAAAAGTTGCGTGCTGAGCAAGCTGACCAGGAAACCTTCGCAAATCACATTACTGACCTGGTCATTAACCACCTCCAGTCCGAATTGCGCAACACACCCTCTGCAACCACTGTCGCCGACATCAATGCTGCATTCTCCACTTCACTCGCTTCCGCATCTGCCACCACTGGCTCATCTTCCTCTTACCCTCGTGCAATCGCGGTTGCCGCCAGCAAAGCCCCAGCTAAAGCACTTGTGCCACCAGCATAGCGCAAACTAGACCTTGAATCCACTCCACCTCACTTCACCTCTAACCTCACCTTCTATTCTTGGGAGGTCCGCTTTAGTGCTTGGGCACATGGGGAGCAGCTCTGGGAAAACTACCATGAGCCCAATCCATCTGCGTACCCTCCTTTTGTGCATGTTGAGTCTGAGTCTGCCCACGCTATACGTGCTCTCATTCGTGCCGGAACCGATGATCTAAGTGACGAGATTGGGTCATACAATGCGGACACTACATCCCGCTCTACTCCTCACCCCATTGTGGCTTACGCGTTGATCAAACGCCACACAACAGTGACTAGGTATGCAGCGCAGAGCGTTCTCACTGTCCGGTTCAACACGCTCTCCATGCGTGCTGATGAGACTACAGACGCCTATTGGGCTCGCAATCTGCGGTTACTGCACGACCTTGGCAAGGCAACCCCTGGGCAGCTCCCTTCCGTTCTCTCCATCGTCAACGGCCTTATCCCAAAACTCACTGACATCTTCCGGGAAGGCCACTAAGCTTGAACGCTTGGCGGCCATCCCTATCCCTGCAAATGCACCGTCCGGCATCGGCGCCTTATGGGAGTTCAGCTACCAGCGTCTGACAGACCGGTGAAGCTCGTTGCATAACAAATGCATTCATCGCGCCGCCATTGCAGTAGCTACCACCGCACTCCTCTCTTCATCCTCCTCTGCCTTAGCCTCGTCTTCCACCACTACCTCCACCACGACAGCAACCTCTCTTGCTTCAGAGGGGGCTGGTTGGGGTGGAGGCCGTGGTAAAGGCAAAGGCCGGGGGGGTTCTTTTGGTGGTGGTAGATAGGGGGGAGGGGGAGGGGGACAGGTCGCGGTTGTGACAGTGGTGCCTCTTCATCTCCCTCCTCAAGCTTTGTCACGTGCTGGAACTACGGTGCCGTCGGCCACGCGGCGCCCAAGTATGTAGCTCCTCCACATGATTCTCGCCTTGCTTCCGCCATGTGTGCACACTGGGCACGCTTATCACGCCCTGGTGGTGGCTCCTCTCATTCCTCCACCTCCACTGTTCCGCCCGACCAGTCTTCATCTTCCTCTCCAACAGCTGCTGCCTGCAGCGCTGCCATGACTTCACCGCCTCCGCCCTCTCCTTGGGGTTTGTCTCCCCGGTTTGGCGGCCCCGTCTACTTTGGACCTCCCTCCGGATTCTACTCGTCCCCTCCGTGGGCATCATCCACCTCCAATTCTCAGCGCCCTTCCGCTGGCCTCATCATCACTGGCCCATCTACCGACAAGTGCCAGCTGGACTCTGCCCTCTTTCATGACATCCATCAGAGACACCTCCGTGACCAGGGAGGTGGGAGTGTGCACTCGGGTGAGGGGGCGCTTGCGTGTGCGGTTGATCTATCACTTCGTGGCCCATCGTCCGGTCATGTTCAAGGTTGCTCTCCACTTGACGTCCCTTGGATTGAGCAGTGGTAGTATTACAGCCTGCCTCATTGCCTTGCTGCCTCTGGTCACCGTCTTTCTCTTTGCTCTGCCATTGCCGCTGTGAGTCATGACCGTGCATTTGTACGTGTGTCCACTGGCTTCTGGATCCTTGATTCAAGAGCCACCCACCACATGACCTCTTGTCATTCCTTGTTTGTCTCTCTGGGTCCTACCGGCTCTGTGCATTTTTTCCGCACCAGATCTGGCCAGCACTTGCGAGTCCAGAGTATTGCAGTTGTTCACTTTGTTGGCCCCGGGGGGGAGCTCTTTGTGCCAGATGTCTTGTATGTGCCTGCTCTCGAGCTCAGTTTTTTCTCTGTTACGAATCTCGGCGACCAGTGCATGGACTTCACGACCAGGGCATGGACTTCTCTTCCAGCCACGGCTTTGCCTCTGTGTCGCACCGCACCACTGGCCATGTCCTACTTTGTGGCATGCACGGTGACCGCTTGTATCACGTGCCCTTGTTTGTGCCTCATCCCGCCACCACTACACTTGTTCATGTTACGCGCTCTCTCTCCCCGGCACACTCACAGCTACTCCATCGCCGCCTCTGTCACATTCATACTACTGTTGTTGAATGTTTGCTCAGGGCCAAGCCTTCTCATGGCCTCGACGCCGACAAGTTCTCTGCCCCTTGTCCCACTGACTGTCTTGACTATGCTCAGGGAAAATGCATCGGTCACCATTTTCTACATCTAAGCCCCGCACGTCACATCCCCTTGACCTCTTGCACGCATATGTGATGGGACCCCTCGCCCATGATGCTCTTTGGGGGGGTTGTCCGCTATGTCCTCTGTCTCACAGATGATTTTTCTCACATGTGGTGGGTCTTCGCCCTTCGACAAAAGAGTGATGTCTATCACACTCTCGAATCCTGGTTGCCCCAGGCCGAACTGGCATGTGGTTATTGTCTGAAGGTTTTTTGCTATGACCGTGATTGAGAGTTCATGGTTCCTACAGCCCGCTTCTTGACCTCTCGCGGGGTGTGTATGGAACCTTCCGCTCCCTACACACCTCAACAAAACGGCATCTCTAAACACTGGAACCACACAGTTGCTGATGGTATCCACACTCTTCTCAGAGAGTCTTCCCTTTCCCACGTCTTTTCTTTCAAAGCCATGTATTGTATGACATGGGTGTGGAACCGTGTTCCTCACAGTCCCCTTCCTCGTCATGTCACTCCCTTTGAATGCTGGTACGGTCGCCGCGCCGACCTCTGTCTCGCCTACGTCTGGGGTTGCGTCACTACACTCTGGTTGCCTGAGGACTTTCGTGATGGCAAGCTCAGCCCTCACGCCCACCTTTGCACCTTTCTTCGTGTCTCAGCGATGTCCGAGGCATGGCATTTCTGACCGCTCTCACGTCATTGAGTCTTGTGACGCTCTGTTCTTCGAGGATGTCTTTCCTCGTGACCTGCCTCATGTCCCTCCTCCCTCCTCTCTCTCTCCTCGCTTTGTCGGTTTGGGGAGGTGTGTCTGGTCCAGCCTCCAATCTCCGAGTTCCATCTTCTCAGCTTGCTCACACAGCATTTCCCGCAATCCCACCTGCTCCTAACACGGACAGTGAGGACAACGACTCCTCTTCCTTGGAATCCTCATTCTCCCATACATCATTGAGTCGGATATCTCACAACCTTTCTCAAATTCCATGTCGTCCCAGCCATCCTTTGGTTGTCACGGGTCCTCAGATTCGGCACCCACTCATACACAGCCCTAGTGCATTCCACTCACACCTCATCCCCTGAGTCTTTACAACGGTTACCTCCGGTGGCTGACGTTGCAGCACCTCAGGTTCCTCCTCCTGGTCCTGAGCCCTACACACGTGGGGAGAGGCTGCGTGCTCTTCAGCCCTCTTGGTTCTCTCAGACATCTCAGCGGCGCTCAAGCTCATCCGTGGCGCATATTGAGTCTGTTTCCATTGGCCTATCCAAAGCCTCTTAGCCCTCGTTGCGAATCATGCGCTCCAGCACGTCGTCCTCCACTGTTGGGTCCTCAGCTCGTCCCAGTGGCCTTGATGCAGTCGACCTTTTGTGAGTGTCGTTTACCCCAACTCAGCAGTTAGCTACGCTCTCGTAGCCCATGAGTTCCACAGTGCTCTTGAGTCTTCTGTTGTCGGTTGTGTTTCTGCATGTTTCGCAACCTCTAGTATTCCTACTCTCCCTTCCAAACCTACCACGGTTGAGCAGGCTCGTAAGGCAGCTGATGCTAACCTCTGGGAGAAGGCCATGAAGGAGAAGTTGACAGCCCTCCAGGAGCATGGCCTCTTTGAGTTTGTGGACCTCCCTACAGGCCACAAGGCAGTGCAATGGGTACTTTGGCATAAGATGAAGCCCAATGGGAGAGTTGACCCGTACAAGGCTTGCCTCACAGGTAAGGGTTTTTCCCAAATCCCTGGGATTGACTTTGATGAGACCTTCGCACCGGTCGGGCGGTACACCACTGCCTGAGCGTTGTTGAGCCTTGTTGCCCAGCACAACTGGGAACTTAAGCAGGTGGACGTCAAGAACTCCTTCCTACATGGGAGGCTCGACGAGGAAGTCCACATGGTCGAGCCACCGGGGTTCACCAATGGCTCAAACATGGTCTGGCGACTACGGAAGGCCCTGTATGGGCTCAAGAAGTCGCCACGTTTTTGGAACATGGAGATTTCCTCCACTCTCAAGCAGGGAAGTTACCGTCGTAGCGAGGTTGATCCAGCACTCTCCTTGAGTTCCCCTTTAGAGCCACTTGTGGCCATTCTCATCTATGTCGACGACCTACTCATTGCTTCCCCCAGTCTCGCAGCAGTCCAAACCGTGAAGGACATGTTACAGTCCATATACAAGATGAAGGACCTAGGTCCTGGCGGGTGTTTCTTGGTATGGAGCTTAAGCGTGACCGCCAGCGCCGCACCCTGCACGTACACCAGGCTGCATACAACCGCACACTAGGGGGGTGCTTTGCCTCCCTCCTTGCTGACGTCCCCACTACATCCACACCGATGACTCAAGCAGGACAACACTTGCTGAACTAATTGGAAATATTTTAGGGCATGCAGGCCCATGCAAAAACAAACATGAGCTCTGTGTGTGAGTGCAACGTAAGATGACAAGAATTTGACTAAGTCTGGAATGCTAAATATAAAAGAACAAGGAGAGAGTACAAATGAGGCCTTAGCGGGCTTAAGTAGGGGCGTCAACAGCAAGCCGCACCGGGCCCCGTCACCCCCGCTGAACCCAAACAAGTCAGCGGGGAGAACACACTGCGTACACCACTATAACAATAACGGTGGTCTTTTCGAGGCACCGGAATAGCTCTTCGAGAACCCGGGTCTCGACCGCCAAGAAAATACGAGTAGTGCTAGAAAATCTCAAAATCAGAGTCCAGAAATCCAAAACAGCATTCCGAACATCGTAAGCGCTAGTACAGCCACCAGGTCTCCTCGTCACACCGGTACAGTCCACCGGGTGCGCGGGTCTCAACCCACCGAGAAAACTCTCGTAACTCTGGAGAAGCCAACAAGGTTACTAGAATGCATCGACCGTGTCTCGCCAGCGCTATAGTAGGTGCTGGAGAAGTCTCGGGACACTCCGGAGGCTAGTCGTGTCGTCACACCCTCCTCCATCATATACGGCCAACGTGGGTGTATGGATAATGCATCGGTGTCAGCTATGACGGGTGGAAGCCACACAAACCAACACTCCCCCTGGTTGACATAGCCATCCACACCTGACAAATGAACGAAGGTACGGAACAACAACGTATGCCAAACCACAATGTGCACCAGTAAACCACACACACACTGATCTGCTACCCATCGAAGGTCTCCCTCAACACTGGCACATCTTACCAAGTGTCTGGGTCTCGACCCTGAGAGGAGTGATGCACACGCACACAAACCAATGAAATGCACATCATACACATGTCAGACGACAAGACGGTCTCCTCGTGACACTGGCGGTACCAATTCCCGGGTCTTGACCGCTACGAGCAATCCCACACAATAGCATCATCATCCAAATACAGGATCATGGGAGGATCTCCTCGTAACACGGGTGTAACTCACCACTTGTCCGAGTCTCGACCAACAGTGTGCTACCATCCACATGCAACCGTGCAGGCATGTCGCATGAGCCACACGTCGGATGCCGTAGATGCTCACAACAGCGCATGGACCTCGCCATGCATCTCCCATGACGTCGTGTGAGGTTGAGGTCCACACAACACTCCCCCTGGGAAGATGAACCTGGCAGCGATGTCCTCGATGGAGATGCCAATGTTGTAGCTGAACAGATCATGGGCGATGAGTCATGTGGTGCATCAATCATGCACAGATAGCTCCCCCTCTCATGTACGAGTCGGCTCCCCCCCTCAAAGACGAAGTACTGTCTCCATCTACGACTCCTCACGTCAATCTGCATCATCTGGAGTGTTCCAGCCCTCGCGTGACTGCCAAGGGTCCCAACTCACAGTCTCTCCTCTCTCTGCTGTAACGCAATGCATCTGTGTACGACAGAGGAAAGGGAATTGGCGAGCAGCCCACAAGCATCGATGAAGTGGTGGAGCTGGCCTCCGAGGCGGGATAGAGCACCCTGAGGCACATGGGTGCACCGCCGGAAGAGGAGAGCTGGAGCGACGAACCGGATCACCACTCGTAGATGAAGATGACGATGGAGCAGTTGAGTTGGGTGGATGAGATGTGTGATGGTAGCCGCACAAGGAGGAGGGATGACGGAGTCGACAGGAGCGACAATGGAGGAAACTGAAGGCACGCTCATCTCTCCTATGGTACTATCTCTGTCAAATGTCATATTCAGAGCTGCTACAAGATCCTCCCCGAGTATGGGTGTGCCACATGCTGGTGGCGGAAGGCTCGTGCCGATAGTAGTGATGCTCCCCTCCTTTGAGAATCGCTCACGCGCTGCCATCATCTCCCGTTGCAGCATCAGTACATGCTCTTGTATGTCACTGTAATTTGCCTTTGACATGTGGAGGTGGCCAACGTCTGCCTCGCGTAGCATAAACTCTGCCTCACTAGATGCTGCACATGCAGACTGTCAAACTCGCAAGTACAGCTCTATGTGCATCTATGTTGCTGAAGACGATGGAGCCGGTGCTGCTGCATCCTCATGGGGGTCAACCGAAATCGCAATGTGCTGAGACACTGGAATATCGGATGCAGCTGTAGGTGTCACATCCACACCACAGCTCCTGTCTGTCAAACGAGGAGTGAACGGTCGCATGTCGAGAGAGAAGGAGGACTCGTCAGAGTTTGTGGAGCATGTGGAAAATTCATCTGTGCATGTACTGCCACTCTCAGCATCGATGTGATCAGCACGGTCACCAGCAGGTGAGCACGAAGGGGCATAACTCAGGTCCTGCTGACGAGGTGACTCCATCTGCATGTACGGGGATCTGCTCCAGTATCCTTGACTGCGGTCGTAGTGGACACATGTGTGCAAGAATCCGGCTCGACAATGCCCGTCAAGGCGACCAGCAAGCGCAGCTGGCGCTCACGCATTGTCTCGCCATGAAGGTTGGTTGTTGCCACCTGCTCGACGATAGAGTGAGGACCACCATCTGACTCCGTCATGTATGTCGCTGCTCCGTCGTGTGTACGGGAACCCGGATACTATAGGAACATGGATGACTCCTCATGCTGAAGCCGGTCCTCAGGTAGCGTAGATGAGCTTGCTGTGTCTGCTATAGCATATGTCCCAGCAACATCTCTCAGATTTGCTCCTCTCAAGAATGCCTCAACCTCTAAAAGACCAGCCGGCGGACTCTGCTTGTGCATTGCCACCGCTATCGGGTTGGTGTGAGTCCCATGCGCCAACGCCCCCGGACATCCGTATGGCACATCCCGATCCGCACGATAATCCTATGCCACCGCCAGGCCGCTACTGATTGGAGTCGCGAGTGGCACCGCCAAGGCACGCAGGACCTGCACTCCTCCTCATGCAACCTGATGCTACAGAATGTCTGGCTGTTGTCCGAGCGTAGATGTTGACCTCGATGACATGCACGTCCCAAGTACTCCAACACCCGCCGGACTGGTGTGAGTCGTCTGCACACTCTCCCCCAAGAGTCCTGTAGACGCATCCTGGTCTGTACGAGACTCCTACATCGCGAGGTGGCGTCGTGGTTGTAGGAGAGTGGAGGATCGAGAGGATGGTGGCAGCCTGGGACAAGCGGACAGGTGAAGCTGAAGGGACACCATCAAATGAGGAAGAAAAAGAGGATGAAGGAGATGTGGTCGAAGAGCTTTGATACCAGTGCATGAAGACATGTCATCGCGAGGTGGCGTCGTGGTTGTAGGAGAGTGGAGGATCGAGAGGATGGTGGCAGCGTGGGACAGGCGGACAGGTGAAGCTGAAGGGACATCATCGAATGAGGAAGAAAGAGAGGATGAAGGAGATGTGGTCGAAGAGCTTTGATACCAGTGCAATGGTACTGGCGGAAAGCTTGGCCAACTGGGCCAAAACAGCGGTACTTGAGGGTCTCCGACCCTCAAGTTATGACTTTAGGGTCTCCGACCCTTAAGTCATTCCGTTTTCCCGCCCACAGCCCAGGGGACCACGCCCGAGCCACGTGGAGCGAGAGTCGCTACATACCTCCCACCAAGGAATGAGTTGTCCTCAGCGTCAGCCCGTGGGACTCAAACCCTGACGCTCTGGTACCAAATTGGAAATACTTTAGGGCATACAGGCCCATGCAAAAACGAACATGAGCTCTATGTGTGAGTACAATGCAAAACCGCAAGAATTTGGCTAAGCCTCAAACGCTGAATATAAGGAGAGAGTACAAATGAGCCCCTAGCGGGCTTAAGTAGGGGCGCCGGCAGCAAGCCGCACCAGGCCACGTCGCCCCTGCTTAACCCAAACAAGTCAGCGGGGAGAACACACTGCGTACACCATTATAACAATAACGGTGGTCTCCTCGAGGCACCGGAACAGCTCTCCGAATGCCCGGGTCTCGACCGCCGAGAAAATACAAGCAGTGCTAGAAAATCTCGAAATCAGCGTCCAGACAACCAAAACAGCTTTTCGAACATCGGAAACGCTAGTATAGCCACCGGGTCTCCTCGTTGAACCGATACAGTCCACCGGGTGTGCGGGTCTCAACCCACCAAGAAAACTCTCCTAACTCAGGAGAAGCCAACAGGGCTACCGGAACGCATCGACCGCATCTTGCCAGCGCTATAGTAGGTGCTAGAGAAGTCTCGGGACACTCCGGAGGCTCATCGTGTTGTAACACCCTCCTCTATCATATACCGCCAACGTGGGTATATGGATAATTCATCGGCGTCATCCGTGACGGGTGGAAGCCACACAAACCAACAGAATTCACTCGGCTCAACACAGCTTGGGGAGAGTGCCGATGGCACCGACTACCTCAGAGTGGACGGATCCCTCATGTACCTCGCTACCACCACTCGGGCGGATGTGGCCTTCTCGGTCAACTTTCTGGCCCAATTCTCCCAACAACCTTGCCAGAAACACCTCGAGGTTGTACTGCGTGTTGTCCGCTACGCACTGTCCACTGCACCCCTTGGACTGTGCTACCATGCTCAACCCTCTGTGGTGGTAGACGGATACACAGACAGTGACTGGGCACACGGCACAGATGCTCGTAGTCGCACCGGTTACATCTTTCTTGTTAGTGGGACTGCTGTCTCCTGGGAGAGTGGAAGACAGGGTTGTGTTGCCCGGAGCTCCAGTGAGGCAGAGTACGTGGCACTTGGTGCAGGTACGTGTGAGAGTTGTGGCTGTCCTGCCTGCTACAACAATTGCGTGTCCCCATCCGTTGTATCACTTTGCGCTATGACAACCAAAGTGCAAAGGTAATCACCGAGAATGATGGCATGCATCATTCTCGCACAAAGCACATCAACATTGAGCATCATTTTGTCCGTGAGCTCATTGCTGCTTGATAAGTTTAGGTTGTCTGGGTCGAACTCGTCAGTAGCGTGCAGACTTTCTTACAAAAGCTCTTAGCAGCGGCATGTCCAACGCGGCTGTGCATGCTGTTGGACTTGTGCGCTCACGTGATGCACCTGGTTGACATGATGTCTGCTTATCTCGATGTCTTGTGACGTGCTCCTTGTTTTATGTGTGTGTGGACTGTTCGTCTGTGGGTCATGGGAAAGTGTTGGTTATGGTTGTGACACACGCAAGTGACCTCTTGACTCGACGCGTGCGCTCGCGCGCGCGTGCGCGCGCGCGCACACACACACACACACACACACACACACACACATA
>SZWC01037004.1:4813-15261 GCA_023375785.1 Penium margaritaceum | reverse complement strand
TTGCGTCCTACTTGCACCCTACTTGCGCCCTACTTGCGCCCTAATTGTGCCCTACTTGCACCCGACTTGCACCCTACTTGCGCCCTACTTGCGCCCTACTTGCGCCCTACTTGCACCCTATTTGCGCCCTACTTGCGCCCTACTTGCGCCCTATTTGCACCCTACTTGCGCCGTACTTGCTTCCTACTTGTACCCTACTTACGCCCTACTTGCGGCCTCCTTGTGCCCTACTTGCGTCCTACTTGCGCCCTACTTGTGCCCTACTTGCGCCCTACGTGTGCCCTACTTGCACTCTACTTGCGCCTTACTTGCGCCTTACTAGCGCCCTACTTGCACCCTACTTGCACCCTACGTTCCCCCTAGTTGAGTCCTTCTTGTGCCCTACTTGCGCCCTACTTGCGCCCTACTAGCATCCTACTTGCGCCCTACTTGCGCCCTACTTGCGCTATCATTGCGCCCTACTTGCGCCCTACTTGTGCCCTACTTGCACCCTACTCAAGCCCTACTTGCACCCTACTTGCGCCCTACGTCCCCCTACTTGCACCCTACTTGCGCCCTACTTGCGCCCTACTTGTGTCCTACTTGCGTGCTCCTTGCGCCCTACTTGTGCCCTACTTACGCTGTATTTGCGCCCTACTTGCACCCTACTTGCGTCCTACTTGCGCCCTACTTGCGTCCTACTTGCGTCCTACTTGCGCCCTACTTGCGTCCTACTTGCGTCCTACTTGCGCCCTACTTGCGTCCTACTTGCGTCCTACTTGCGCCCTACTTGCGTCCTACTTGCGTCCTACTTGCGCCCTACTTGCGTCCTACTTGCGTCCTACTTGCGCCCTACTTGCGTCCTACTTGCGTCCTACTTGCGCCCTACTTGCGTCCTACTTGCGTCCTACTTGCGCCCTACTTGCGTCCTACTTGCGTCCTACTTGCGCCCTACTTGCGTCCTACTTGCGTCCTACTTGCGCCCTACTTGCGTCCTACTTGCGTCCTACTTGCGCCCTACTTGCGTCCTACTTGCGTCCTACTTGCGCCCTACTTGCGTCCTACTTGCGTCCTACTTGCGCCCTACTTGCGTCCTACTTGCGTCCTACTTGCGCCCTACTTGCGTCCTACTTGCGTCCTACTTGCGCCCTACTTGCGTCCTACTTGCGTCCTACTTGCGCCCTACTTGCGTCCTACTTGCGTCCTACTTGCGCCCTACTTGCGTCCTACTTGCGCCCTGCTTGCCCCCTACTTGCGCCCTACTTGCGCCCTACCTGCGCCCTACCTGCGCCCTACTTGCGCCCTACTTGCGCCCTACGTGCGCCCTACTTGCGCCCTACTTGCGTCCTACTTGCGCCCTACTTGCGTCGTAATTGCGCCCTACTTGTGCCCCACTTTCCCCCTACTTGTGCCCTACTTGCGCCCTACTTGCGCCCTACTTGCGCCCTACTTGCGCCCTCCTTGCACCCTACTTGCAACCTACTTGCGCCCTACTTGCGTCCTACTTGTGCCCTACTTGTGCCCTACTTGCGCCCTACTTGCGCCCTACTTGCGCCCTACTTGCGCCCTACTAGCGCCCTACTTGCGCCCTACTTGCACCCTACTTTCGCCCTAGTTGAGTCCTTCTTGCGCCCTACTTGCACCCTACTTGCACCCTACTAGCGTCCTACTTGCGCCCTACTTGCACCCCACTTTCGTCCTACTTGCGCCCTACTTGTGCCCTCCTTGCGCCCTACTTGCGCCCTTCTTGCGCCCTACTTGCGCGCTACTTGCGCCCTACTTGCACCCTACTTTTGCCCTACTTACGCCCTACTTGCGCCCTACTTGTGCCCTACTTGTGCCCTACTTGCACCCTATTTGCGCCCTACTTGCGCCCTACTTGCGCCCTACTTGCGCCCTACTTGCGCCCTACTTGCGCCCTACTTGCACCCTACTTGCGCCCTACTTCCCCCTACTTGCACCCTACTTGCGCCCTACTTGCGCCCTACTTGCGTCCTACTTGCGCCCTACTTGCGCCCTACTTGCGCGCTACTTGCGCCCTACTTGCGCCCTACTTGCGGCCTACTTGCGGCCTACTTGCGCCCTACTTGCGCCCTACTTGTGCCATACTTGCTCCCTACTTGCGCCCTACTTGCGCCCTACTTGCGCCCTACGTGCGCCGTACTTGCGCCCTACTTGTGTCCTACTTGCGCCCTACTCGCGCCCTACTTTCGCCCTACTTGCGCCCTACTTGCGACTTACTTGCGCCCTACTTGCGCCCTACTTGCGCCATACCTGTACCCTACTTGCCCCCTACTTGCGCGCTACTTGCGCCCTACTTGTGTCCTACTTGTGCCCAACTTGCACCCTAGTTACGCCCTACTTGCACCCAACTTGTGCCCTACTTGCGCCATACTTGCACCCCACATGCGCCTTACTGGCGCCCAACTTGCCCCATACCTGCGCCCTACTTGCGCCCTACTTGCGCCCTACTTGCGCCCTACTTGCGCCCTACTTGCGCCCTACTTGCGCCCTACTTACGCCCTACTTGCATCCTACTTGTGCCCTACTTGCACCCTACTTGCGCCTTACTGGCGCCCTACTTGCCCCCTACTCGCGCCCTACTTGCGCCCTACTAGCGCCCTACTTGCGCCCTCCTTGCACCCTACTTGCGCTCTACTTGCGCCATACTTGCACCCTACATGCGCCTTACTGGCGCCCTACTTGCCCCCTACTCGCGCCCTACTTGCGCCCTACTAGCGCCCTACTTGCGCCCTCCTTGCACCCTACTTGCGCTCTACTTGCGCCATACTTGCACCCTACATGCGCCTTACTGGCGCCCTACTTGCCCCCTACTCGCGCCCTACTTGCGCCCTACTAGCGCCCTACTTGCGCCCTCCTTGCACCCTACTTGCGCTCTACTTGCGCCATACTTGCACCCTACATGCGCCTTACTGGCGCCCTACTTGCCCCCTACTCGCGCCCTACTTGCGCCCTACTAGCGCCCTACTTGCGCCCTCCTTGCACCCTACTTGCGCTCTACTTGCGCCATACTTGCACCCTACATGCGCCTTACTGGCGCCCTACTTGCCCCCTACTCGCGCCCTACTTGCGCCCTACTAGCGCCCTACTTGCGCCCTCCTTGCACCCTACTTGCGCTCTACTTGCGCCATACTTGCACCCTACATGCGCCTTACTGGCGCCCTACTTGCCCCCTACTCGCGCCCTACTTGCGCCCTACTAGCGCCCTACTTGCGCCCTCCTTGCACCCTACTTGCGCTCTACTTGCGCCATACTTGCACCCTACATGCGCCTTACTGGCGCCCTACTTGCCCCCTACTCGCGCCCTACTTGCGCCCTACTAGCGCCCTACTTGCGCCCTCCTTGCACCCTACTTGCGCTCTACTTGCGCCATACTTGCACCCTACATGCGCCTTACTGGCGCCCTACTTGCCCCCTACTCGCGCCCTACTTGCGCCCTACTAGCGCCCTACTTGCGCCCTCCTTGCACCCTACTTGCGCTCTACTTGCGCCATACTTGCACCCTACATGCGCCTTACTGGCGCCCTACTTGCCCCCTACTCGCGCCCTACTTGCGCCCTACTAGCGCCCTACTTGCGCCCTCCTTGCACCCTACTTGCGCTCTACTTGCGCCATACTTGCACCCTACATGCGCCTTACTGGCGCCCTACTTGCCCCCTACTCGCGCCCTACTTGCGCCCTACTAGCGCCCTACTTGCGCCCTCCTTGCACCCTACTTGCGCTCTACTTGCGCCATACTTGCACCCTACATGCGCCTTACTGGCGCCCTACTTGCCCCCTACTCGCGCCCTACTTGCGCCCTACTAGCGCCCTACTTGCGCCCTCCTTGCACCCTACTTGCGCTCTACTTGCGCCATACTTGCACCCTACATGCGCCTTACTGGCGCCCTACTTGCCCCCTACTCGCGCCCTACTTGCGCCCTACTAGCGCCCTACTTGCGCCCTCCTTGCACCCTACTTGCGCTCTACTTGCGCCATACTTGCACCCTACATGCGCCTTACTGGCGCCCTACTTGCCCCCTACTCGCGCCCTACTTGCGCCCTACTAGCGCCCTACTTGCGCCCTCCTTGCACCCTACTTGCGCTCTACTTGCGCCATACTTGCACCCTACATGCGCCTTACTGGCGCCCTACTTGCCCCCTACTCGCGCCCTACTTGCGCCCTACTAGCGCCCTACTTGCGCCCTCCTTGCACCCTACTTGCGCTCTACTTGCGCCATACTTGCACCCTACATGCGCCTTACTGGCGCCCTACTTGCCCCCTACTCGCGCCCTACTTGCGCCCTACTAGCGCCCTACTTGCGCCCTCCTTGCACCCTACTTGCGCTCTACTTGCGCCATACTTGCACCCTACATGCGCCTTACTGGCGCCCTACTTGCCCCCTACTCGCGCCCTACTTGCGCCCTACTAGCGCCCTACTTGCGCCCTCCTTGCACCCTACTTGCGCTCTACTTGCGCCATACTTGCACCCTACATGCGCCTTACTGGCGCCCTACTTGCCCCCTACTCGCGCCCTACTTGCGCCCTACTAGCGCCCTACTTGCGCCCTCCTTGCACCCTACTTGCGCTCTACTTGCGCCATACTTGCACCCTACATGCGCCTTACTGGCGCCCTACTTGCCCCCTACTCGCGCCCTACTTGCGCCCTACTAGCGCCCTACTTGCGCCCTCCTTGCACCCTACTTGCGCTCTACTTGCGCCATACTTGCACCCTACATGCGCCTTACTGGCGCCCTACTTGCCCCCTACTCGCGCCCTACTTGCGCCCTACTAGCGCCCTACTTGCGCCCTCCTTGCACCCTACTTGCGCTCTACTTGCGCCATACTTGCACCCTACATGCGCCTTACTGGCGCCCTACTTGCCCCCTACTCGCGCCCTACTTGCGCCCTACTAGCGCCCTACTTGCGCCCTCCTTGCACCCTACTTGCGCTCTACTTGCGCCATACTTGCACCCTACATGCGCCTTACTGGCGCCCTACTTGCCCCCTACTCGCGCCCTACTTGCGCCCTACTAGCGCCCTACTTGCGCCCTCCTTGCACCCTACTTGCGCTCTACTTGCGCCATACTTGCACCCTACATGCGCCTTACTGGCGCCCTACTTGCCCCCTACTCGCGCCCTACTTGCGCCCTACTAGCGCCCTACTTGCGCCCTCCTTGCACCCTACTTGCGCTCTACTTGCGCCATACTTGCACCCTACATGCGCCTTACTGGCGCCCTACTTGCCCCCTACTCGCGCCCTACTTGCGCCCTACTAGCGCCCTACTTGCGCCCTCCTTGCACCCTACTTGCGCTCTACTTGCGCCATACTTGCACCCTACATGCGCCTTACTGGCGCCCTACTTGCCCCCTACTCGCGCCCTACTTGCGCCCTACTAGCGCCCTACTTGCGCCCTCCTTGCACCCTACTTGCGCTCTACTTGCGCCATACTTGCACCCTACATGCGCCTTACTGGCGCCCTACTTGCCCCCTACTCGCGCCCTACTTGCGCCCTACTAGCGCCCTACTTGCGCCCTCCTTGCACCCTACTTGCGCTCTACTTGCGCCATACTTGCACCCTACATGCGCCTTACTGGCGCCCTACTTGCCCCCTACTCGCGCCCTACTTGCGCCCTACTAGCGCCCTACTTGCGCCCTCCTTGCACCCTACTTGCGCTCTACTTGCGCCATACTTGCACCCTACATGCGCCTTACTGGCGCCCTACTTGCCCCCTACTCGCGCCCTACTTGCGCCCTACTAGCGCCCTACTTGCGCCCTCCTTGCACCCTACTTGCGCTCTACTTGCGCCATACTTGCACCCTACATGCGCCTTACTGGCGCCCTACTTGCCCCCTACTCGCGCCCTACTTGCGCCCTACTAGCGCCCTACTTGCGCCCTCCTTGCACCCTACTTGCGCTCTACTTGCGCCATACTTGCACCCTACATGCGCCTTACTGGCGCCCTACTTGCCCCCTACTCGCGCCCTACTTGCGCCCTACTAGCGCCCTACTTGCGCCCTCCTTGCACCCTACTTGCGCTCTACTTGCGCCATACTTGCACCCTACATGCGCCTTACTGGCGCCCTACTTGCCCCCTACTCGCGCCCTACTTGCGCCCTACTAGCGCCCTACTTGCGCCCTCCTTGCACCCTACTTGCGCTCTACTTGCGCCATACTTGCACCCTACATGCGCCTTACTGGCGCCCTACTTGCCCCCTACTCGCGCCCTACTTGCGCCCTACTAGCGCCCTACTTGCGCCCTCCTTGCACCCTACTTGCGCTCTACTTGCGCCATACTTGCACCCTACATGCGCCTTACTGGCGCCCTACTTGCCCCCTACTCGCGCCCTACTTGCGCCCTACTAGCGCCCTACTTGCGCCCTCCTTGCACCCTACTTGCGCTCTACTTGCGCCATACTTGCACCCTACATGCGCCTTACTGGCGCCCTACTTGCCCCCTACTCGCGCCCTACTTGCGCCCTACTAGCGCCCTACTTGCGCCCTCCTTGCACCCTACTTGCGCTCTACTTGCGCCATACTTGCACCCTACATGCGCCTTACTGGCGCCCTACTTGCCCCCTACTCGCGCCCTACTTGCGCCCTACTAGCGCCCTACTTGCGCCCTCCTTGCACCCTACTTGCGCTCTACTTGCGCCATACTTGCACCCTACATGCGCCTTACTGGCGCCCTACTTGCCCCCTACTCGCGCCCTACTTGCGCCCTACATGTGCCCTACTTGCACCCTGAGTGCGCCCTACTTCCGCCCTATATGCGCCCTACTTGCACCCTATTTGCGCCCTACTTGCGCCCTACTTGCGCCCTACTTGCGCCCTACTTGCGCCCTACTTGCGCCCTACTTGCTTCCTACTTGTACCCTACTTACGCCCTACTTGCGGCCTCCTTGTGCCCTACTTGCATCCTACTTGCGCCCTACTTGTGCCCTACTTGCGCCCTACTTGTGCCCTACTTGCACTCTACTTGCGCCCTACTTGCGCCTTACTAGCGCCCTACTTGCGCCCTACTTGCACCCTACTTTCGCCCTAGTTGAGTCCTTCTTGTGCCCTTCTTGCGCCCTACTTGCGCCCTACTATCGTCCTACTTGCGCCCTACTTGCGCCCTACTTGCGCTATCCTTGCGCCCTACTTGCGGCCTACTTGCGCCCTACTTGCACCCTACTCAAGCCCTACTAACACCCTACTTGCGCCCTACGTCCCCCTACTTGCACCCTACTTGCGCCCTACTTGCGCCCTACTTGTGTCCTACTTGCGCCCTGCTTGCGCCCTACTTGCACCCTCCTTGCGCCCTACTTGCGCCCTACCTGCGCCCTACCTGCGCCCTACTTGCGCCCTACTTACACCCTACTTTCCTCCTACTTGCGTCCTACTTGCACCCTACTTGCACCCTACGTGCACCCTATTTGCGCCCTACTTGCGCCCTACTTGCAGCCTACTTGCGCCCTACTTGCGCCCTACTTGCCGCCTACTTCCGCCCTACTTGCGCCCTACTTGCACCCTACTTTCGCCCTACTTGAGTCCTTCTTGTGCCCTTCTTGCGCCCTACTTGCGCCCTACTATCGTCCTGCTTGCGCCCTACTTGCGCCCTACTTGCGCCCTCCTTACGTCCTACTTGCGCCCTGCTTGCGCCCTACTTGCACCCTCCTTGCGCCCTACTTGCGCCCTACCTGCGCCCTACCTGCGCCCTACTTGCGCCCTACTTACACCCTACTTTCCTCCTACTTGCGTCCTACTTGCACCCTACTTGCACCCTACGTGCACCCTATTTGCGCCCTACTTGCGCCCTACTTGCAGCCTACTTGCGCCCTACTTGCGCCCTACTTGCCGCCTACTTCCGCCCTACTTGCGCCCTACTTGCACCCTACTTTCGCCCTACTTGAGTCCTTCTTGTGCCCTTCTTGCGCCCTACTTGCGCCCTACTATCGTCCTGCTTGCGCCCTACTTGCGCCCTACTTGCGCCCTCCTTACGTCCTACTTGCGCCCTGCTTGCGCCCTACTTGCACCCTCCTTGCGCCCTACTTGCGCCCTACCTGCGCCCTACCTGCGCCCTACTTGCGCCCTACTTACACCCTACTTTCCTCCTACTTGCGTCCTACTTGCACCCTACTTGCACCCTACGTGCACCCTATTTGCGCCCTACTTGCGCCCTACTTGCAGCCTACTTGCGCCCTACTTGCGCCCTACTTGCCGCCTACTTCCGCCCTACTTGCGCCCTACTTGCACCCTACTTTCGCCCTACTTGAGTCCTTCTTGTGCCCTTCTTGCGCCCTACTTGCGCCCTACTATCGTCCTGCTTGCGCCCTACTTGCGCCCTACTTGCGCCCTCCTTACGTCCTACTTGCGCCCTGCTTGCGCCCTACTTGCACCCTCCTTGCGCCCTACTTGCGCCCTACCTGCGCCCTACCTGCGCCCTACTTGCGCCCTACTTACACCCTACTTTCCTCCTACTTGCGTCCTACTTGCACCCTACTTGCACCCTACGTGCACCCTATTTGCGCCCTACTTGCGCCCTACTTGCAGCCTACTTGCGCCCTACTTGCGCCCTACTTGCCGCCTACTTCCGCCCTACTTGCGCCCTACTTGCACCCTACTTTCGCCCTACTTGAGTCCTTCTTGTGCCCTTCTTGCGCCCTACTTGCGCCCTACTATCGTCCTGCTTGCGCCCTACTTGCGCCCTACTTGCGCCCTCCTTACGTCCTACTTGCGCCCTGCTTGCGCCCTACTTGCACCCTCCTTGCGCCCTACTTGCGCCCTACCTGCGCCCTACCTGCGCCCTACTTGCGCCCTACTTACACCCTACTTTCCTCCTACTTGCGTCCTACTTGCACCCTACTTGCACCCTACGTGCACCCTATTTGCGCCCTACTTGCGCCCTACTTGCAGCCTACTTGCGCCCTACTTGCGCCCTACTTGCCCCCTACTTGGGCCCTACTTGCGCCCTACTTGAACCCTACATGCACCCTACTTGCGCCCTACTTGCGCCCTATTTGCGCCGTACTTGCGTCCTACTTGCGTCCTACTTGCGCCCTACTTGCACCCTACTTACATCCTACTTGCGCCCTACTTACACCCTACTTGCGCCCTAGTTGCGCCCTACTTGCGCCGTACTTGCACCCTACTTGCGCCCTACTTGCGCACTAGTTTCCCCTACTTGCGCCCTACTAGCGCCCTACTTGCATCCTACTTACGCCCTCTTTGCGCCCTACTTGTGCCCTACTTGCACCCTACTTGCGCCCTACTTGCGCCCTACTTGCGCCCTACTTGCGCCCTATTTGCGCCGTACTTGCGTCCTACTTGCGCCCTACTTGCGCCCTACTTCCACTCTACTTACGCCCTACTTGCGGCCTACTTGTGTCCTACTTGCGCCCTAATTGCGCCCTACTTGCGCCCTACTTGCGCCCTACTTGCGCCCTACTTGCGCCCTACTAGCGCCTTACTAGCGCCCTACCTGCGCCCTACTTGCGCCCTACTTGCGTCCTACTTGCATCCTACTTGCACCCTACTTGCACCCTACTTTCGCCCTACTCGCGCCCTACTTGCACCCTACTTGCACCCTACTTGTGCCCTACTTGCGCCCTACTTGCGCCCTACTTGCGCCCTACTTGCGCCCAACTTGTGTCCTACTTGCGCCCTACTTGCGTCCTACTTGCTCCCTACTTGCGCCCTACTTGTGCCATACTTGCGCCCCACTTTCACCCTACTTGCGCTCTACTTGCGCCCTACTTGCGCCCTACTTGCGCCCTACTTGCGCCCTACTTGCGCCCTACTTGCGCCCTACTTGCGCCCTACTTGCGCCCTACTTGCGCCCTACTTGCGCCCTACTTAGGCCCTACTTGCGCCCTACTTGCGCCCTACTTGCGCCCTACTTGCACCCTACTTGCACCCTACTTGCACCCTACTTGCGCCCTACTTGCGCCCTACTTGCGCCCTACTTGCGCCTTACTTGCGCCCTACTTGCGCCCTACTTGGGCCTTACTTGCGCCCTACTTGCGCCCTACTTGCGCCATACTTGCGCCCTACTTGCGCCCTACTTGCGCCCTACTTGCGCCCTACTTGCGCCCTACTTAGACCCTACTTACGCCCTACTTGTGGCCTAATTGTGCCCTACTTGCACCCTAATTGCGGCCTACTTGCGCCATACTTGCGCCCTACTTGCACCCTATTTGCGCCCTACTAGCGTCCTACTTGCGCCCTACATGCGCCCCACTTTCGCCCTACGTGCGCCCTACTTGCGCCTTAGTTGCGCCCTACTTCCGCCCTACTTGCGCCCTACTTACACCCTACTTACACCCTACTTTCGCCCTACTTGCATCCTACTTACGCCGTACTTGCGCCCTACTTGTACCCTACTTGCACCCTACTTGCGCCCTACTTGCGCCCTACTTGTGCCCTACTTGCGCCCTACTTGCGCCCTACTTGTGCCCTACTTGCGCCCTACTTGCGCCCTACTT
>SZWC01037003.1:0-15262 GCA_023375785.1 Penium margaritaceum | reverse complement strand
GGGGGGGGGGGGGGGGGGGGGGGGTGGGGGGCGGTGGGGGACGGCCTGCGAGCTGAGGCGGACAGACGATGTGATCCTAGAGCGGTGCAGCAGCTTCGAGGCCGGCGACTGGGCAGGGCTGCTGGAAGAGACCCTGGAGCAGGTACTCCCGGCTGCACGTACCCGAGTCGTCTCTTGCCCTCTCACCTGCCAGGCAACAGCGGCACGGGGTGTGGAAGCGGCTAAGGCACAGCGGCGGGCTGCGATTCTCGGCCATGCAGGAGCGTTTGCCCGTGCGCTGCAGCAGTTTGAGGACTGGCCCTCGACGGCGGATACGGCCGAGACCGTCGCGGCCCTCCGTGAGCGCCACCCTGAAGGCCTCCTCCCCCTACCCGAGTGGGTATCAGACTTCAACCCACCAGAAGATGGGGGAGCGAACAGGATCACGGACGCCATGGTGGAGGAGGTGCTCAGGGAGGCACCATGGGGTTCCAGTGCAGGGCCTCTGGGCCTCACCACGGACCTGCTTTGCGACCTCGTCTTGGACTCGCCAGCGGCCTTGGAGGGTCTTCGGAGGGTTCTCCGCCACATGCTCGAGGGCAGCTTATCGGCAGAGGTAGCCTCCTGCATCAGCCGCAGCAGCCTCATCCCGGTGCTGAAGGGGGCCTTAGAGGAGGAAGGAGTGCGTCTGATCGCGGTGGGCGAGGTGTGGACGCGACTGGCGGGGAAGCTGCTCCTGCTCTGCGACAGAGAGAGGCTCAACTCCGTGCTCCGGCCCCATTAGTACGGCGTGGGCGTGTCTGACAACGCAGCTCTCCTGGTACGAGGGATTAGGGCCATCCTCACCGCCAACCCATCATTTTGCCTACTCCGAGTCAACATCCGCAACACCTTTAACGGGGTGGAGCGGGCGTTGGTGTTCACGGTAGTGCTCGACTCAGGCTTGGGGTCTTGGATCCCCTACGTTCGGTAGTTCTCCCTCCGTCCTGCCTAACTACTCCTCTTCGACGTCGACACTCCCGTCGTCCTGGAGAGTGCCCGTGGCGTCCGCCAGGGTAATCCACTTGGCCCTACACTCTTTGACCTTGCCCTGGCCCCTGCTCTACAGGCGGCTTCTCGGGCTCTGGTGGCAGAGAGTGATGTTCGACTGAGCCACATTGGTGCCTACCAGGATGATGCGACCGTCTGCGGGCCCCCCCACCTCTTGGGGGCCTGCATGGCGGCCTTCGTAGAGGCCGCGGCGCTTTGCGGCCTACGCGTCCAGCCTAGGAAGTGCCTTCTGTGGCAGCGCTCGGTAGAGGCATCCCCCCTGCGGTCACAAGGCTGCCCCGGACGACCCGAGGAGTGGAGGTCCTGGACTGCACAGTCAGCACCCAGGACTTTCAAGAGGAGTGGGCGAAGGCGTGGTTATTGTAGCAGACCCGAGATCTCTTCTAGCTAGGTCGCATGGAGGATGATTAGGTGGTGATGACCCTTTTCCGACTCTACATCATCCCTCCTGTAGACTTCTGCGTGCGAGCCCTGTCCCCCGAGCGGTGGTGGCTGGCGGTGCTGCAGCGGTTCGACGAGGCTGTGTGGGTGACTTTCCTCTCGTTGCTACAGGTGACGGCGGCTGCAGACCAAGAGGCGGAGGGCTGGGGACTGCATCACCTCGCCTAGTGGAAGGTACAGCTGTCCTTCCGCTTTGGCATCGCTAGCCTCCTCAGTGCCAACGATCTGGCGCTACTCGCCTTCGCATGCGCCACAGGCTCTCTCCTCCACTCACTCGTCTTTGACTTTGGTTCTTCCTGCCTTCAACTCACACCCTGGAGTTCCTGACCCCCCTGTGGCGGCAGGTGGAGGAGGAGCTGCTGGTGCAGGAGTTTCGTTCCTTCCTGTCTCTGTAAGGCCTGCAGGAGGGACCAGCACCATGCCTCTATCAGCAGTTGAGCGAGGTGTGGTCTGCAAGCCGACGGGAGAGGAGGGTGGAGGAGGCAGGGACAGTAGCACGAGGTCACTGTGCCTGTCCGGTGTGCTTCGGACCGAGCACAGGGTGCTGCCGCAAGGAACAGAGCAGATGTTGGGCCATAGCAACACTGGACAACACACTATGGATCCAGGCCACTCTATTGAGGGAGGACGACCGGACCTTCCTTCCTGCTGCAGACTTCCGGCTCCATGCACAGCTCTGGTTAGGCCTCCCCCTCGTACACTTGGAGTAAGTAAAGGTGCATCGCCTCGAGCCTGTTGCAGTGATCAGACGCGAGAAGGAGGGAGGCGTGATCTGGCATGTTCACAACGCCATCCGCGACGAGCTGGCTGATGTATGCCGGGAGTACAATCTCCCCATCCGCGTGGAGCCGATGGACGTGCTGCCGCTGCTTGGAGGGCGCGGGTACCTTCGACCAGACCTCACCCTGGTGGATCATGACCTCGGCATCACATGGGTGCTGGACGTCACGACGGTGAACGCACAGGGACACCGTGCCACGGGTCCGGGTCGGGCGCTCGCTGCTGCCGAAGAGGAGAAGGTGGAGCGATACAGGGCGGCTGCGCGAAGAGGACACCACCTGCGAGGCCTGGCTTGGGAGACCCTGGGAAGCTTGGGAGACGAGTTCTGGGTGTTCTTGGCCCGCTTGGCCAAGATCTGCCTCTCTCGCGGGACTCGATAATGCTCGGCGGAGGCCATCGCGCACTCGGCACAACAAGCGATGAGCATCCTCGCCCAGCGGGCCTCCACTGCGGGGATCCTTGCCTAGTGTGCGGCCATCCAGCTCTATGTATCCACACACGCCAGAGCCGCGGCCCCCTTCAGTGGCGAGGTAGCCCCCATCGTGCGCCAGGGACGTGTGTGCTCCCTCCTCACACTCTCGGCCCTCTGCGAGGTGGAGCCGACATTCTGGTTTGGGTGGTGCTAATTGCGCACCAGGGTAGCAGTCCTGGCCACAGGGCCTTGCCCGAGAACCCTGATTTCTTGCTTGTTTGTGGCGTGAATGACTTTGGCATGCTCCCACCATGTAGCGGTCCTGGCCATAGGGCCTTGCCCAAGAACCCTGATTGTTTGCTTGTTTTGGTGTGAAGGACTCTGGCATCCTCCCCACCGTATAGCAGTCCTGGCCACAGGGCCTTGCCCGAGAACCCTGATTGCTTGTTTTTCCTGGCGCGAAGGACTCGGGCATCTTCCCCACCGTGTAGCGGTCCTGGCCACAGGGCCTTGCCTGAGAACCTTGATTGCATGTGTGATGTGGCGTGTAGGACTTTGACGTAAGAAAACAAATTTTCCACATGGAAACAATGCCAGATCTCTCTTGAACGTACAAAGGGATCTGCACCTCCACAAACACATGTTGTACGTGGGAAACACACCACGGCGAATGGGAACCATTGGAGGCATCATGCTTTTCTGTGGTGGGTTTTTCCTACGTTCTAACGAGCGTAACATGGGCTACACTTGACCAAGCCGTGTATGGTTTAATGCTATGGAAAGCTCCTGAGCAGCATTATTACTGCTTCATCACGTCCATGTGGACAGAAATAATGCAAAATTTCTCCATTTCCTTTTCAAGACTCTAAATCTCTTGTCACATAGTGTGACGAAAACAAAAATCTCACACCTAGTCTCAAAACACACCCAAAGAGACGATCACAAAATGTTAGAAACCCAATTCCTTACCCATAGCTCAGACCACCCTCCAAAAATTTTCACCTTCGACAACGGAATGAATTGTAGTCGCAGACAAATTTTCCTTCAATGTATGAGAATATTCTCGACAAGGAGGCTGCACAATGGCGTAGGAAAAGGAGATACATCCCATCCTGAATCATGCTCTTGGCCTTGGGTTTGCGGAGAAGAACATGGCAGTTTGAGATTCACCTTGAGTATAAGGGACTGCTAGAGGTCATGATGGGAATGGAAGTCCTTGATGGGAAAGCAACAATGGAAGAAGGGATTAGGAATTTTGAAACAAGAATACGGAGGTGATCATGATCTTGATATCCTGGCTACACATCAGCAGCCAATGATTGGGAGAATCTCAGCTTCATCCATCAATCAAATTCAAAATTGGATAGTGCCAAATGCACTGATTACGGCTTGAATTTTCTTTGTTTGTGTAATCTGACTATGGATTTGGAATCTAACGGAAAAACCATGCGAGATCGACCAAAAAACAGGTGACGGAAATTCATCCCCAAGGACCAGAGCCCGACCCTCAGAAGACTTAACAAGGCCAAAGCAAGCATTGGGGCCAATTTATTCAATGAAACAAGGATCATTGAGGACCAAGGGAAATTTGGAATGGCACCCCGATGCGTTATCACCAGAAAGGGTGCTTCGGACGGCCGTCACGACCGCTAGCGGTGCTGCCAGTAGCAGATTGCCTAGGTTCACGGAAACGACCATATCTCAGCCATTCCTAGACGGAATGATGCGATTCTTGGTGCGTTGGAAAGATGGAAAGATTTACTTGGAGATGCTGAGGCAAAAATACTCAACCCTGATCCAAACGGGGCCTCACACGACTCGGCGACCTTGGGTCATCTAGGATGTGTCTTCATGTGCATATAGTCCTGTATATTGACACTTGAATGACAAGAACAGTTTACTCCCACTATGTCACACATCTTTCTGTGCTCTCCAAAGACAATCATATGCTTCCTCACTCTTGAGAAGGTGTGCACCATCCTTTCCGCCGTCCCCGTTGCCGTCGCTTGGTCCTTGCACCCTCCGTTTAAGGCTAGTACATAGCACCCGGTTTACACTTGGTATCAGAGCCACCCTTGGCTCAGGGACACAATCATCTATGTGGCAAGCTTTCCTGGTCAGCGTAGACCAGCACGCATCTCTTCTCTTTGGCGAATCCGTGCCGAAGGCCAACCATGCACTCCGGTGACAAGGCAGTAACCAGAGGACCCATTGAGGAAGAAGCTGCACCAGACGTAAAGATGATTTCATCGGGCATGTTCTCGATGGCCACGGCATTTGACGCACAAGGTATATTAACATTAGCCATAAGGTTGCATAAGTTCCTCACCAACATGCAAGCCAAGATGGACATGTTGGAGAAGCAGAAAACGTACCTCAATGAAGAGCTCGCAAAGCATCTAGTGACAACACCAGTGGCAGTTGCCACCGCACCTGGAGTTGTGGTGGGTGTCTTGAGCCCGCCCAAGCCAGAGCCGTTCGACCCATCGAGAAAAAATAGACCAGCTTGGCACGCTTGGATACTTGGACTAGAGTTGTAATTCACCACCGTCAGCGTGGATGCCTCCAGGTACAAGGCGCACTGTGACTATGTTGTGACGCCGTTGAGAGGGACATTGTTGGATTGGTGGGCCGATGTGATGTAGTACAATACACACAGTGGCGGAGCAGCAATGATTGCTGCTATTGTGGCCGTGTCCAAAATCTCAACCCCATCGGCTCTAACCTGCAACAGTGGTGATCCTACCTTAAAATAGCCGGCCTCGGTGAAGGATTTCACGAAGTCATTCATTAAGCACTTCACTATGGATGACGTGAGGAACAACGTGCGCGCCAAGCTATGTCGGCTTCACCAAACTGGCGGTGGTAATGGTAATCAACCTTTCTCTACAGAAGGTTGATTTTGCATGATAGTGGAGAACACTTGTGAAATTTTAGTAGGTATGGTGGTATTGGCACGTAAAAGTGGCGTATGCACACCTCCCAAAGTTTTAATACCTAAGGAAAGAGATATAACATCAAGCGGTGTTGCCAACTACACCCGTAGGGTTTGTGATATCGTTGCCACCTATGGCTTTGACTTTAATGAACTGTGCTTCCACTACAACAACGACCTCCAGAACGACGCCTCTGCTGTGACCGGGATGCACGACCTCAACAACGACCTGTCGGAGATGATTGCAATAGCACATTGATACATCCCACACGTGTAACATGTTCATGTCAACAGCCACAAATATTTTGGCGGTGGTTTCGGCAAGCGGGCCGAGTGCTTGACACGCCCATGGAGATTGAAGCATTGCGACAGTGCAAATACTACAACTTTGGCAAGCCTGGCCACATTGCGCGTGATTTTTGGAGTCCAAAGAAGGGCCACGGCAAGGGTAAGTGGCAAGGGAAGGGGAAACAAGCCACAAAGGAAGCAGAGAAAGCAACAAAGGAGGCAGGAAACAAGGAGAGCCAGGAGTAGATGGCAGTTTTCTTGGCTCCTCTCATCCCACACCGCCACTTGACCGCCCACCGAACATCTTGTGGCAATGAATGGTGCTTCCAAGGTCAAGACATGCAATCCGGGGTATGAGCAGGAGCAGCCCGCTTTTCTCTTGGAGGCACAAGTGAAAGGCGTCACAGGGAAGGTGGGGAGTCTGCTGAATTGTGGCATGAGCCACATCTTTGTAGGCATGGAATGTGCTTCAAAGTGGGGCCTTGCACTCATGAGCAAGAAACGGACCGCTAACCAAGTGGACATCACAATTTAAATGGGGTATCTGGCTCGTTTCCTACTCATTTACGAAGGGAAGCTTTGCATAATGACCCTATACCGGGTGTGTCCGATGAAGAACTATAATGTGATCCTTGGTTGTGACTTCCTATATAAACACAACCCCAGCGTCAATTGGGAGGCGCGCACCATCTCAGTCAATCTCAAAGACAAAGAGTATCCCCTGCCTACGTGGTCCAAGGAAGAGGCCAGATACAAGTGGAACATGGAACTGGCAAGGTAAATTCATTTAATGTGTAGGTTACACCATGGGCAGTGTGACAAGTCAAGATGAGCATTGTGTCTGAGTCATGCAAGTGAAAAGGAGAAAGCATAGCCAAAAATAGCTGGTGCATAAGTCCTCCCTACGACGTGCCCTCCTGCTGCAGCTTGGAGAAGCTGCTAGGCCTGTGGTAACGGAAGTAGAAGGTGCTACTACTGGAACAGCTGTTACTACAGATGTACTTGAGCATGTTGCAGCAGCTTGAGGACGTGTGCCTGCTGCTCGGTGATGTGCATCCTGTGAGTGTGCTGTTGCAGCAACATCAACACATGTACCTACTGTAAAAATACAGACAGCAGCTCCTACTGTACCACTTGCATCTTCTACAAATAGTGCTTCCAAGTCCTAGCACTTCCTCATACCCCAGCGTATAATCCTAGAAACTTCCTCCACGGATGGATTTCCATCTGCCTCTTCCTCCTCCTCATTCCCACCATCCCCACCGTCCTCACTTTCACCTTCACTGAGCACTTGCATCTCCTCATCCACCTCATCCTCCTCGTTTGTATCAGAATCATCACCGCCCTCCACCCCTACATCCTCCCCATCACCACATACAACATCATTAGTTCTCGCCCCTGATGCTCTCTCTAGTCCATCTGTACTATCGCGTGCCCCTGCAATGTTAAGGTCCCAAACATCTTCCTCATCTCTTGCCTCTAACTCCCCATTCACTTCGCTCCCACTTTCAGCCTCTTCCTCACCAGCAAAGCCCTTGACCAAATCTTCCAGCTTTGGTCCCTTCACCTTACCGTACAGCCGTGTCAGCCTCACCTTCACCCTCACCAGAACTTCTAGTGTTGAAGTGTTGAGCCTTTTTCTGCGCGCTGTCTGAATGAACTCATGCTTGTTGAAAACACGCTCATTCTCTGATGAAGTGCATGGCTGGGCCATAATGCACATGGCCAAGTTGCGGTGTGCACCCATGCATGTCAGGTGCCGTCCATGCCAGCAGTATGCCGCCACCTCGCAAGTCACCACCTTCGCCACTGCCTGATTAACCCTTTCCACATCCCTCTGCCGCTCCAAGTCTTTGTCCACCGTCAGGCGGCCACTTGTAAATGCCTCCAGCTGCTCCTCCAACAGCACCTGCTCACTTTCAGGCACAAGTGCATAACAACTTGATTCCACGCCTCAACAGTCTTCTCGTCAGCATTAAACATATTGCTGAAGTGCTGAGGATGGATATGCTGGGCTGCTGTAAAAACAAGGCAATTTATCTATCTTGTCCACCTGTCCGATAGATGTTCCATAGCAAACTTGACCCATGCAGGGTTGCAAGCTGCACAAAGGCAGCCACGTACAACATTCAAGGCTCACAGCTTCTCCGTGGCATCAAGAGAAGCCTCGTAGATGATGCCCAAGGTGTCACTAGCAGCGTCAGCCTTGCGTGGGAGCACGCAAGGACTGGGACATCCATCAGATGGATGTAAAAAATAATTTCCCGAATGGAGCACTGGAAGAGGAATTGTATGTGAAACAACGTGAGGGATTCGAGGACGGAACAGAATGGCTATGGCTCTCAAGCAAGCACCTCGGTGTTGGAACAAAGAGATCCGCCGCACTCTGGAGAGCGGGAGATTCACACAAAGTATGTGTGATCCCTCATTCTTCCTTCGCTGGGACAATGGCCTGCCAGTGGCTCTGCTGGTTTATATTGATGATCTGCTGATCTCGTCTCCCTCACTCACGCTCATTGAGCAGGCCAAAGCACTGCTCACAGCCCACTAAAAAAGACAGACCTAAGCAAGGCACAAAACTTCCTAGGCATAACCATCACACTTAGCCACAGAGCACACTCCTGGACCCTCCATCAAGTTCGTTTCATTGCTCATCTCACTGAACGCTTCCAGGAGTTGGTACAGCATCTCCCACATGGGCGTTGGGCCAGAGCATGGGTAGCACAACATGCTACTTCCTTTTTAAGATTATTTAAACCATGGGGCTGGCCAAAACCAAATGCACAGTGTTGGAGATGATGGGGGTTGGGAGGACCTGGGTGCAGACAGACTCCCGGACTGCTCTCGGATGCACCGCTCCGATTTGTAAAAAAACATCGTGGCACTGGCATTGCAATGGTCCACATCTTAGGGGATGTGAAATTAATGCTGAAGTTGGGATGGGAGGTTTTCAAAGTGATAGAATGATCGGGATGGAGAGGACCAGTGTGTAGACGGGCTTCTAGGTCACCTCAGAAGCATGAATCAGTTTTTAATCAAGGGAAAAGAACCACGGGCTGAACCATGGGAGCATGCCAGGCAGAAATGCATAGCGGTGTATGTGACTCAAATGAGGGAAGAACAGTGCAAACACGTTGTTGGATTGCTCGTGTAGACACCGCTTGGGTTTCAGTGAATGGAAAAGAACCATGGGATGGGCATGGGCAACAGTCCATAGGTTACGGAATGCCATTCTGTCAGAGGGGCTACTTGGGCTTTATGACATAAAGTTCATGATGGGGTGGGGACAAGGGCAACAAGACATACCATCATTAATGAAACACGACTTGGAACCACAGGGCTGGTCAGACCAAAATGCGGAGTGGTAGGGGCAACAAAGGGCGGCGGAGGACCGGTGCAAAGATGCATTGCCGAATATGCACTGCCCCCGAGGCAGTGCTCAAGGTTCTATTCAGATGAAAGCACCGTGGGGTGGAGAACAAAGAAACACATTGCACATAGTGGAAGGAAACTACAAGCACAGGTCTAGCCAGGCCGAAATGCAAAGTAGTGGAAATAGTGGGCGTGGGGTGTGTAGATGGACTGCCGGGTTGCTCTTGAAGGCACCCTTTGGGTTTCCTTCAAGAGAAAATCACCCTCGGCGGGAAAACCTGCAACAAAAAACACAGCATTTTACAAAACACAATTCTAAGCACAGGACTGGCCGTGCAAAAATGTGGAGCGGTGTCGGTGAAAAAGATGGGAAAGGACTGATGCACAGACTGACTGCCAGATGGCTCTTGGAGGAACTGCTTGGGTTTTCATCAAGGGAAATGCTTCTTGAGATAAAAGCACCAATTACTAGAGAACAGGCAATGCAGCATGCTGCATTTTACAAACTGCCAAAAAAAAAGCACAGGCTGGACGGGCCAAAATGTGGAGCAGTATGGATGACAGGGGTGGGAGAGGACCATAATAAAGATGGACTACTGGATTTATCTTGGTAGGACCGCTCAGGCTTATATCAAGGTAAAAGCACCATGGGATGGGGGGTGGGTAGTGGATAATGCCACAACGTAGAAAATGTGATTTCAGCCGCGCGGTTGGAAGAAAAAACACGAAGCAGGAAGGGTGATGGGTACTCCTTAGGAACGATGTGTAGACATATTGCCAGATTATTCTTGGAGGCTTTTTCCAGGTTTTATTTAGAGAAAATCACCATGAACTAGGGCAACATAATGTGACACAGTTTCTGGAATGTGATTTGAACCGTGGGGCTGGCCGGGCCAAAATGCACAGCATTAGGGTTGACGGAATCTAAGGACGACCGTTATGAAAACAGAGTACCGGATGACTCTCAGAGGTGCCTCTCGGTTCTTTGTTGAATAAAAATCACCATCGGTTGGGGCACAGGCAGTGGAAAACACTACAATTCACCGAACGTGATTCTGACCATGAGACTGGCCGGGCCAGAACACGAAGCACGAGGTGATGGCGGCGGGGGAGAACCGGCATGTACACTGACTGTTGAAGGGACTGCTTGGACTTTGAACGAGGAAAAAGAACCGTGGATTTTGGCAAGGATAACACAATGGGTAGCAGTTTACAGAACATGATTTGAACCACAAGGGCGGCCAGGCCAAGATGCAGAGCAGTGGGGGTGACAGAGGTGGGGGAGGACTGGTGAGAAGACAGAAGCAACACTCAGGTTTACAGTGCGTAAAACGATTTGTGGAATGGAGCACGGGGAATTCAACTAACTGCAATCTATGGAATGAATTTTGAACCACAGGGCTAGTCAGGCTGAAACTTGGAGAGGTGGGGATGATGGAGGTGAGGGAGCACCGGTACGCACTGCTCACGGACTGCCAGATTGCTTTCGTTACACCACTCATGTTTTTCTGAAGAGGAAATCACAGTGGGCTGGGGCATGAAAAACAAAACAAGCCACAGTTTACAGAAGAAAATCTGAACTACGGGGCTTGACAGGCCAAAATGCCGAGGGGTGGGGGTGACGAGGGTGCAGAAGGACCGTTGCACACTCGAATTGCCGGATCATTATTGGAGGAACCTCTTGGATACTTTCAAATAGAAAACACCGTGGGGTACGGCATGAGAAAGGGAAGGCGTTCCAATCTACAGAACGTGATTCAAACATCGGGGCTGGCAGGGCCAAAATGGGGAGCAGTGGGGGTGATGGGGGTGGGGGTGGAACAGTACACAGAAAAACTGCCGAATATTTCATGAAGGATCCACTCAGGTCTTACTCAAGGGAGAAGCAACATGGGATGGGACAAGAGCAATGCAATGTGCCAAATTTACGGAACATGATTTGAATGGCAGGGCTGGCCAGGCCAAAACACAGAGCGGTGGAAGTGACAGGTGTTAGGAAAGACTAGTGCAGACATGGACTTCCCACTTGCTTTTGGAGGCACCACTTGAGTATACATAAATTAAAAAAAAAAAAAAAACATGGGGTGGAGCACAGGCAATGGATTATTTCTCATTCTACAGACTAACAAACTACGGGGCTGGCCGGGCTGCAATGTAGAGCAGTAAGGGTGAAAAGTGTGGGGGAGGACCAGTGCAAAGATGGACTTTCTGAACACTTCCGTTGGCACAGCTAGGGTTTTTATTTAGAGAAAAGCACCATGAGGTGTGGCAGGGACAACACAAGGTACCGCAGTTCATGTAACGTGGTTTGAATCATGAGGCTGGCCAGGAAAAATTGCGGAGTGATTTGGGTGATGGGGTGAGGGAGGACTGGTGTGCAGACAGACTGCGGAACCCATGAGGTTGGGAACAGGAAGAAATATTTCACAGTGAATCATGGGTCTAGAAAGTGGAGTGGGTGACGGGGGTGGGGGAGGACTGGTGCAGAAGCTTTGGCAATGATGAGAGAAAAGCACCATGGAATAGGCAGGGGCAATGCAATGGGATGGGTGAGGTCAAAAGCGCAGATGAACTGTGGGATTACTCCTGGGGGCACATCCCTCATTTTACCAAGGAAAAAACACTGTGGGGTGCGGCATGGGCAGCACAGTGCATGGCAGTAATTTTATTGCGATGTGAACCACGGAGGCTGGCCGGGCTGAAATTCAGAGTAGCGGAGGCGACAGGGGTGGGGGAGGACTTGTGCACAGATGGACTGCCAGATCCCTCTCCAGGAGTTCTTGTGCACACTGGTCCTCTCCACCCCCGTCATTCCCACCACTCCTTGTTTCTTCCCAGCCAGTCATCATTACAATCGCACTCTGTAAACTGTGGTATGTTTCGTTGCCCAAGCTTATCCCCATGCTACCTCTGAGAGTGATCCGGCAGTCCATTCATGCATCAGGTCCGAGGCCCCGTCGATGGCCAACGTCGTCCTACCAGTCAGTGCGGTTGGGCTTGGTGTTTGACGGGCTGGAAAAAAAACTTCGCAAACCACCCTGGGATTGATCGCTGATCAGCAGTTTGCTCAGTTCAGCAAACTGCCAAGTGGCGAACAAGCAATCGGGAGTTTGCCAGGATTCCGACGTACTGATCGGAAAACATTCCGATTGGTATGTCGGTCATGAAGAATCCAAACGGTAGTTCGGATTCTCGAGGTACGTGGATCCTTGTGTGGACCCACATCATCGAGCCCTTGTCACCGTGAGATGAGGGCTCCATGCCTCGTCAGAGATGCCAGTGGTCCCCGTCGCCGTGCGATGTGGGCCAGTTGCACATCCGACGGGTGGATGATAGAATGTTGCGCCGCACCGAAAGTCGAGGCAAGATGCAGAAAGACAGAGTAAAACTAGCTAATAAATGCATGCAACACTCATGTTTATTCGTCAATTTAGAAGCATCACACCACTTGGTATACACAAGCAAAGGTAGTTTAAGAAGGAAAATAAAAAGTCAAAAGTTTTCGCGAACCTTGTAGTAAATGAATCAAATTTAGTCGCAGTCATTTCAGGGCTGAAGTGCCTTAACGGTTCATCCGAAGCTTGAAAACTCAAATTGTTGAATGACCCCTCATGCTTTTCTACCTTTTCTCATTAACAAACTTCTGTCCCAGTAGGGAAGAAGGACCCTGTCTTTTGTCTACTTTTGCAGTAGGTTCAGATGAAGCAATAGGACATCGACGTCGTCGGACGTCGACGCATCGAGGCACGTTGACGCACGCCGACAAAAAAGTTGGCAGACTGTGCGATGTCGAGTGCGGTGTGTCAACAACACGGCTGAAACCGCCAGTGTCGGCGCTCGGAAACATGGAACCGTGACATCGAGGTTACATCGGTGTGAATCGATGTGTCAATGCCGCGGTATAGAGCCTACCATGGACCCCGATGGCAACACTGACGTCAGGTCATCCTCCTTCTAACCGTCCATGATGATGATCATTGGGCTCCAGCTCTCCAGTAGCGCCATGAGGAGGATCATGGCTTGCATGTTTTTGTCAAGGTCCCAATTCATCTGGCGAGCCTCGCCAAGGAGTCCTTCAAACTCCTGTAGGAAATCAGGGATTGACTCCTCCTCATTAACCCGCATGCTGTTGAGCTTTTGTACGTGGTCTCTACACCATACCTTGGACTTTGATTTCGAAGGCAGTGCTCGGCTGTAGTCGACGGCCACACCGACAGTGACTGGGCATTTAGCCTTGATGGACGCAACCAGATAAGCTACGTGTTTTGACTGGGTGGCACCACTTTGTTGTGGCGTAACGGCAAGCATAGTCATATTGTAAGTAGCTCATCAGAGGCTAAGTATGTTGTACTAGGGGCTGGGGCTACTGAGGTGGTATGGCTGCAACTTATATTTTGTGAGTTGTATCAGTCTTCCTTGCAACGTTCAGTGCTGTGACAACCAAAGTGCTCTTGCCATTACAGAGAACTTTGGTTTGTTCCATGCACGCACAAAGCACATTGCTATTGAGCATCACTTTGTGCGTGATCTTGTGGAGCGACAGGTCGTCTCTATCATCTGGGTAGGCATAGACATACAGCGGGCTGACTTCCTCACAAAGGCAATGGCGCATAAAAAGTTCATGGTGACCATTTATTCTTTCGGGCTTTGCCCCTTCCCTGAGAGTGGCTAAGAGTGGGGTGTGCAAGTATGGATTGTTGAGCATCTTGTTGTACACATGTGTTGGTTCAGTACGTGTATGGACATGCGTACCATCGGATCATAGGGGAGTGTTGTGACATGAGTCGTCCCCGGCTGTTTGTACAGCTTAATGTGACCACTCGGCCGTGTCCATGCTCGTGTAGATCCCAAATACAAGCCCAGCTGGTGTCGGAACAATGACAGGTGGTGGCTCCATCCATGAGCAGCTGCCAGATAGCTACCACGGTGTCCCGGGTACTTGCTTGGGTGCTCTGTATATTTTTTGTAGCCCTTAGAGTTTTCTCAATGGACTAGGTCTTCAGTCCTATTTTCATGTTTTGTATTGTGTCTCCACTGATCGATGTCGGACCTGTGTGTGTGATCAGTTGTAGTGTCTGACTCAAGATTCTGCATCTCTAGGTTCAGACGGTGTTGTGTTTGGATGCATGTGCACAAAGTTACAGTCAAAACAGTGGTTTTGGACCTACTTTACAAAAAAATGACCTTGCCGCGTGCTTTACTCGACGTGCGCCGTGGCCGGTATTTATGCTTTGTGCTTGTCAGTTGTCATTTTACTCTGCGTAAGTAAGCTATTGGAGCTTATGAGACTTTACGTCTCCCTAGCCTCACCCTTGTTATTACTTACACTTGCTCTCTTTCTAGTGTGCCAGCTGAATGGACAGTGTCGCCATGTCAACAGTTTTAAGGCTAGGAGGTTTCCTAGCACTTTCTCACAGCCTAACCTAAATGAGCAGGCAGGAATGAAAAACATGATTGTAGGCGTCGGTGTTACACGCAAGATGTGCACATGGTTACGTAGTATGTAGTGTAGGTAACGATGCTTTCTATCATGGAAAAGGTGACCCATGAGAAACGGGTGCCACATGCGTAGCCCTGAGATGGAGCAAGCGGGGTCCTTGGTTGTGTAGAGAACAACAACACAGGAAGGGTTAGGAGAGGCGTGGGGCAACGAGGTGATGCACGCCGGTTGACCGGGCCACCCATGCAAGACACTGGACGTGGGGTTTGGATGCCACCCAGGGATTGAGCCAAACCAATAGGCCAGCGAGGTTCCAGTGGTTTCTCACACATGGGGAGAACCTGGTGTGTGAGAAACCACCGGAAGTTCCAGCTGTATATGCTCTATGATGTGCACATTGGTGTTGCACTCAAGAGATTTTATTCAGATCAGTCACCTATAGTGATCATGATGATGATGATGATGATGATGATGATGATGATGATGATGATGATGATGATGATGGTGTGTGTGTGTGTGTGTGTGTGTGTGTGTGTGTGTGTGTGTGTGTGTGTGTGTGTGTGTG